>JAIPRL010004524.1:0-37468 GCA_025469235.1 Pemphigus obesinymphae | reverse complement strand
GCTTTTTTTAATTTAAGGTAAATGTTAGTTTTTTACTCTGAAAATATATGATATGGGTTTAACCCCCCCCCCCCCCGAAAATTTGATCCAGCTACGACCTTGGTCTAATGTTATTGTTATTAACTCTGGTTTAAGTGGAAGTGTTGTGTTATCACTGTCTGACTGGACGGTTAACAATTTGGGCAAGCGGCTACCGTAAGATCCCGTAACCCAATGAGTACCGTCTTCGGACCACCTAAAACAGCTAATGGTGGTACCTCTCGCCCGGCCCGGCCGGAGCCAGAGAGGGGGGGTCTAGACGCCTCACTGAGAGCCCAGCGAGACACGTGACCGAATATAGACCGGAGGAAGGTGGCCCCACCCGGGCCGGCATGGCGGTTCGGGCCCCTTGCTAAGGCGGGGGCAACCGGTCTGACATTTGCTGGTTGGGATCGAGGGGAGGATACCCTTATAAACCTATGGGATATCCTTAACTGGCTGGCTCAAAACGGAGAAGGACACCTCCCCAAATCCACCACCCAGATGCCACCGTGTGAGCCCGCGGGGAACCGTGATGCAGGCCGGAGGTTGGAGGTTCCTCCCATCGACCAAGGTCGATGGGTCCCCGCGACGTTCCATGGGGAGCGACCCTAAACATAGCTGGTAGGGTCGCTGCAGATAACCCTCAAAGGGTTATTTGCAACGGGGACGGCCACCCCGGTTTAACCAAACATCCATGCCCGCTCTGTGCTGTGGCGTGGAATAGTGTACGGAGACCACTTTAATCACCCATGAAACCTCGCCTTTTCCAGTGGAAGGGATTGATAGTGTAAGGATTTTACTCTAAACACTCTCGTTAACCTAGTATTAAGTTGCGGGGTTACCTGATAAGGAAAGGACAATCCTTCTAATCCACCCGCAGCCTCTCTTAGTAGGGGCTGTGACAGAGTAAGAATAACTCTTTAAACACCCTCGGCTAGGCTAAAAGGGGTCTACCCGAGATAGAGAAGGATAACTCGGTAAAATCCAGGCCCAACGCCTGCTCGAGAGCCCGAGTGGAAACGCGGTCATAGGCCGGAGGCAGGAGGTCCCTCCAGAAGGGTTAAAATGGTAGTGGGTTGGTCCCCATGAATTAAAAAACCTTCATGAAAGCTAACATGAATAAAAACACGGCCGGAGGGAGACCCATGGGCACCTCGGGGAAATCGTCACGGAGATGGCACTAGCCAATTCACGGCTCGCGGGTGTAAACTCTGCGATGTCCGGAGAATTGAGGCTCCTAAGGGAGCAGCGCAAAAACTCATGCGCATCGCCCACGCCAACGGCAAGGTTGACGGAGGGCGTTACGTATGCCGGAGCGGTGAAGGTACTGGAGGGAAATAAGGCCGGAAAACCGGTCCGAAAAGCCCCGTCGAAGGCGCCCAAGAAACGATCCGGATGCGCGAGAGGTCGGGGTGGCAACGTGGCCACGGATGCGGACGTGGGCCACGGCGATGGTCTAGGCCGCCGTCGCGACTCAGGCTCGGATAAGGGAAGGGCGAAGGCCCACCCGATAAGGAGAGGGTGACCGGGAATACCCGAAGGCACGGACCGTACCGAATTCACCGACGGGGTCTCACACCCCCGCCCGTTACTTACGACTCCGGTCGGAAGGGAGTCTATCCTACTCCTGCCAGATGTTTGGTCATAGGCAACCTTCGGTGTTATGCCGATAAAACGGATCAATACTCCGGGTGGGCGAACGCGCAGGGGGGGTACCCTTGCGCGATCCTAACACCGTAGGATTTTCACCTAGCAAGACTTGGCTTTAAACCACATAGTAGCTCCCGCTACCGCCACCGCGAAGCCAAAGCCCCCCCGATCAAGGTCACCCCGAATCGGGGTTAGGACGGGTAACTACCCGGCTTGCGCCGTTGTGCATGGTCGTTAGGGCTCCCGACCATTCCACGGTACCGATCGTAATCATCGGTGGGATCTTGCGTCATTGCCAGTGCATCGTCGTACTAAGACTCAGCAGTGGTTGACTGCCATGATTTATTTGCGTGTGTGCAGGTTACGGCTGACCTTTTAACGGACGGTCGTCCGAGGGCGGTGGTCGCAACCCTCTGTTAAGGCTTAAGGGATCCCAGATCAGCCTGTGACATCGTATACAGTTACGTCGCGGGATTGGGCATTAAGCGTGCCAATGACATCTCTAGACAGTCTGTATGTACAAATACTGAACCTTTCATGACTCAATGAGATTAAGTACTATGTTACATCTCAGAGATTAGATTTTGGACACAGGGTTATAGTTCATTTTCAGATGAAGAATGGAATTCATTTCTACTGGAAAGACCCATTCAAATAACTCGAATAACAAATATTGGGTAAAATGTATGCGTAGTTTTAAGAAAATATCCATAATTAACAATTAAAACTAATAACGACTACTTACCTATTATATTATTACAAATAGGTACCTAAAGTCATGTATAATGTACCTACATTATAATTTATTCATATAATTAAACGTAATCTGAATAAAAAAAAAAATGTATAATTTAAACTGTGTTTAAATATTAGGTAGGCACCTACCTGTAATTTGAAGAAACCCGTTTCCATATTGAACTGTTTTCATCCCTACTGTGGTGTTTGGCATGGTTTTGGTTCCAAGTTTGGGTTCCGAGAAAACAGCACTAAATTAATAGGCAAGTGTTTTTTTTATTCAAAGCTAGAAAATTGTAAACGAAAACTACCGTGACACACCGACACCGTGAAGGTTCATTCTAGAACTTTTACAGGTAATAGGTACCTACTACCTATCTTCATAATATTATCTGGGCATTCTGTATGGGTCGACGCAGGTCATACCGACCGGTTGTTATCGGCGCGTTCGGACGAAAAAATCAAACACGTTTGGACACGAGACGTTAGCGGCAGCCGAGCCGAGGCATCCTACTTACACGGCAGAATAACACGGAGCTACTATATAATATACAGTAGGTACTATTTACAGGAAAAAAAAAACCACCATTATGCCGACTAAAATCTCAATAATTTATAGATTTAAAATTCCGAAAAATACTTTGTTGCTGTACAATTTCCCAACAAAATTCCAAAATATTTTATTCAAAACTTGAATAAGCACAAAAAAAAAAAAACCATAGACTTTTTCTACAATTTGCCGACTGAACTTAATTTTGCCGACTACTTTCCAAAGTTGACAGGGGGTGAGTACCCCCCCCCCCTCCCCAAGCACTCGGACGGCCCTATATGATATATTCAGACCAAATATGATGATGGTAATCCTATTTACTAATAAGCAGGTTGGTAGTTTTATATTTTATATCTATAACTTACTAACTAAGATTTTGACATTTTTATACCGTGCGTGTATAGTGTACGTTTTGTAGTACGTATGAAGTTTTATATTTTATTTTTCGGGGGGGAAAATGTCCTGGATATATTAAAAAAACTTATTGATAGACCTGAGATTTGATAGGAAATCTATCAACGATACATAGTTACACTCCGTGTTACTCCGTCGCGAACGTCTCGTGTTTGGACACGGTAGAAACTCGAGCCGAACCGAAATGCGGTCGGCCGGTTCGGTGAGAGTATGACTGTATGAGCACTCGCATATTCGACCGGAAGTTTGTGTTTTTTTTTTTTTTTTTCTTATCTGCAGCAGTTCGGTCGGTTCGGTTCCAGTCACAGGCATCTATATACTATATAGTATAGCAGCTGATATCTGTGGTTCAAGTGTATGCGCACAGACACCACCTACCTATCTATATACAGTATCTATGGCCGTGGTACAAACCTATTTATTTTTCTCTTATCAACGCTTTATCAATGCGGCCAATGGGTTGTTGTTTCGTTTTTAATCTTTGGGAAAGCGTTGATATTAATGCATGTTAATGCCGCGAATGTTAATTATATCGTAGGCACACCTACCTGATTCAACGTGCACGAGTTGCGCGTGCCCGGACGTGAATTCCGTGACGATCGACTGGACGAAATCCGTCCACCGGGGAATTACCGTGTCGTTGCGGGGCATTGAACGTCATACAAAGTAAATATGAACACTGGCATGTTGACCGGCGGAGACGAAATCGGAGCGTTGGTGTTCGACTTGGGTTCGAGGTCGCTCCGTATCGGTTATGCTCACGACGACACCCCAAAAGCGGATATACCGGCCGTGGTCGGCGTGTCGACCGACGGGACGGCGGACACCGTGTCGTTAGAAACGGACGTTAAACACGACAATCGTATCAACACAAACACAAAATATTACACCGACATTACGTCCCTGTGCGTCCCGCGTAAAGGTACCCACAAGTGATTACGATTTTATTTATGTTACGTGTTATTTTTAAACCGACGGGCTTACCCTTTCTACCTGTTTTATTTTTTACTCTTCTTAGGCATGGAAGTATTGAGTTATATGAGAAATGGCATGATCGAGAATTGGGATTTGTTTGAAAAAATATTGGACTACTCTTATTCAAAGTGTTTGCTCACAAGTTCAAAGTATCATCCAGTATTGTTTATTGAATCGCCATTAAATGTCAGATCTAAAAGGGAGAAACTGACCGAGTTAATGTTTGAAAAGTACAATGTGCCAGCCGTTTATCTTTCCAAGAATGCTGTATTATCCTTGTTCACTAGTGGTCGCTATACAGGCCTCGTCGTCGACAGTGGAGCAACACATACTTCTGCCGTTCCTGTACATAACGGTCATGTCATACCTAATGCCATTGTCAAATCCCCATTGGGCGGAGATTTCATTAGCATGCGGTGCAATCAATTCTTTTTAGTAAGTACCTACCTACTTAAAATTAAAATTTGGAATGTATTCTGCTGAATTCCCCCCTAATGCATCAAACATATTTATCTGATATTTTATTACAATTTTTAATGCTCAGTCTAACTTATCACTCTACCACTCTGTTGATGAACACTGTATTTAGTGTTAGGTTTTAGGTACCTGAGTATCCGTTAACATTACTAATGTAATTATTTTATATCGCAGTTACCATCAATTATTTTTCTGTTCTCAACTTGACTTTATAATAGTTACTAATAGTTTAGTACCTATATAAGTATATTATATTATATATAAACCTAATTTTTTTTTTTTTTTTTGTACAAACAACCGTAAAATAAAATGGCTAGAATATTATCTATATCTCTCAAATAAAATTAAAGTTGACTCCAGAGATTTCAAGTTAAAATAAGCTAGTCTGTGCACTCCCAACTGACTGGCTTATTTTAGCCCTTTGCTCGTTGGGTAGGTTACTGGTATTGGATATATTGAATTTGAAAGCAGTTGATAAATTATTTCTTTTGATAAAACAATTCTGAGCAAAGCTTTTGTGTATATGTGATATCAGTAGATATTACTATCAAGTATCAGTAATAACTAAAATTGATTTTTATGACAAAAAAACTTCCAATATTTAAAATTGCTATAAATAGCCCAAAATTGAGAAAAAATATCTATTTTTGAGTTTATTTTTAAACAGAATTGATGAATCTATAATTACTAAAATTAAACCTATAATTATATTATATTTTAAAAAAATGTATGTATGAAATAACTTTCTATAAACCTTGAACCATACAACTATCAACTGATAATGGCTAGCCTATTTTTATTATCATTATGCAAATCAGTTAACCAATAAAAATTGTATTGTTTAAAATCTATGTATCTAATAGTCAATGTTTTCAAAAATGTATTAAGTCCTCACTACACTAAACTGTACACTAGTTTAACTGACATTGATTTGGACATTGTAATAGCGTTACTAATTTTTTTTTTCCATTTGTAGGATAAAAAAATTGATGTGACTCCACATTATATGATTGCACAAAAACAACCAGTAAGAGAAAAAGAACTACCAGTATGGATAAAGAAAAAATCACTTCCGCAAGTAACAAGTTCTTGGCATAATTTTATGTGCAAATCAGTTGTTCAAGATTTTCAGCATTCTGTATTGCAAATATCTGAATATCCATATGAAGATGGAATTGCATCAACTCTTCTAACTTCTCATTATGAGTTTCCTAACGGCTATAATCAAGTAATTAAAAGTAGTAACTGATATTTTTTAATGAACCTTTTTCAAGTCAATATATTGTTATGTAGGTACTTATTCTTTGTTTTAGCATTACCACATAAAACCTAAGTTTTGTGCTGGTAGCAAACACCTATTGGTGATGACTACATTTTAAAACTTTCCAAGAAAGAATGCCCTAAAATTAAAATGTCCATGCGTTTATAATTTAAGTATTCTATAAATATTATGGCCACTCTTTCAAATCTCCTGGATTTATTATGTCAACTTACAAAATGTCCAAAAAAAAAAAAAAAAAAAAATATATATATAATAATTATTTAAAATCAGCAACATTCACTTTGACATTGTAGAGACGATATCAAGTTAATAACAAAATTGCTTCTTACTTATGAGTTGTATAATATTTCTGTAACAAAACAAATCTTAAAGACTCTTTTATTGACATCGTTTTCATGTTCCCTTATTGCAGTTATTCAATAAAATATGATATGGGCATAATATACATATATAACAGTTAGCTTTTGAAAGCTATTATAGTATTCTTCTATAACGTTTTTGTCTCGTATTGTCTACGTATATGTTGCATTCTTCTTTTTTTTTAGAAATACTTTTATATAAAGTAGATATTACCTTTATACAATAGAAATAAAATTAGGGGAATACTGAAGAACTGATATATGGATTAATCACCATGTAAAAACATTTAAAGATCTATTATTTTCTTGGTATATGTATAGTGTATAACAGGAATATTTGACAAATGTAAAAACTTTTGTGGTGTTCAATATTTTCAAGTCTTTTTTTTTAATAATAGAGCCCTGCGCTATAATTATATTTAATTTTTTATCACTAAAAATAAAATGAATTTTTTTTTTCAAAATCCAAAATGGAAATTTATACATTTATTTTTCTAACAAAATCTATATTCGAAAAAAAATTGTATTTATATTAAAATTATGGTTTTATGAATGTGGGGGTTGTTACATATAGTTTTCCTACCAATTATATTTAAACAAATAATACAATAATTTTTAATTATTTGTTGTTGTGGACTGTTTCTGCAAAATATAACAACTATAAAAAAAATTCACAAATGTAAAATTACATGTGTAGGTGAATATGTTGTTATCTAATATTCTTAAATTATCCCTATAGTATCAAAAATAACTTGTTTGTTCACTGTGTGACAGCTGTTAATACCCTGATACAATCTACATAATTATTTTTGTGTCATATTGTCTATGAATAAATAAATTTAATAATTAATAAAGAAAACTTAGAATTATAAAACATTATATACATAATACAATTTATATTGGTTAATTTTTTATAAAAAAAATGTATTTTAATTAATAAATTCAATAGCCCATTTAAATTAGTAATAATTAGTTTGGTTTATTACAAACCTTCTAAATAATATTTATTCAATAATATATATAGATCGTTATACATTATTTTAGCAATTTAATTTAATGACAACAAATACAAAGTTCAGAGGTGTAAGAATTTCTTAAGATATAACATTATAGTTACCAACAATCATATTATAAAAGTAGAGCTTTAATTTTACCAGGTATTAAGTTAAAATATTTTTTTCTTCTAGGAATTTGGCAGTGAGCGATTCAAAATACCAGATACTTTATTTAATCCTACTCCTATTATAGGTGCTTCCACTTTGAGCATGAGTAATATTGTTACCACAAGTGTAGGGATGTGTGATGTAGATTTGAAACCTATTTTATATAATAATATCATTGTCACTGGTGGAAATTCATTAATACGGGTAAACTATTGCATTTTTAAATACAAATAAAGTAATTAAGTAAAACAATTTACATTAGTATGTAACATTTATGTGTTTAAAGGGGTTTCCAGAGAGATTAAGCAAAGATCTATCTGCTCGTCTACCAGCTAACATAAAATTGAAAGTTTATGCATCAAATGGATCTACTGAAAGACGATTTGGCGCATGGATTGGTGGCTCAACAGTAGCTTCTGCTGGATCATTTCAACAAATGTGGTTCAGCCGTCATGACTACAATGAAAATGGTAAAGGTAAAATTAATAGTAAATGTTCATAATTGCTATTATAAAATATTTTGAACTCATATATTTATATTTGTATATGAAAAATGTTTTTTTTTTTTTTATTGAACCATGGATTTGAATAAATTATATTATATAATATCTACATAATTGTAAACACCTTGACCAGTTTATTTCATTCTATTATATTTAAGATTTATTATTATTTCTATAAATTGTATAATATTTAAAATGTTAATTTTTGTTTATTTATTAAAATATGTATACCAAATTGATAACATAGCCATTTGCCATAAAACATTAGCATTAAGCGCTTAATTTATTTTATTAAGTTAGTTTCATTGATTTAAGGAGGCTTGTTTGATTGAATTTTAAATAAGCATCAATCAAATCTATGTCTCATTTAGGGGAAGTAGCTCTAAATTTAGAGTAAACCTTATCAAATCAATATTTGTAAGTCGCTTTTTATTTAAACATCTTAAGAAAATTAAAATAAATTACTAATGTCTGCATAAAAATAAATAATATTGTCATTATTATTATTATTATTTAAATGTGGACTTATAAATTAATTAATAATATGATTTAATTTTATCATAAAATAACTTTTAAATTCATATGCAGGCCCATGGTTGGGTATGTATAATACGTCAATGAATAAAAGGTATTATGCTTATTACGTACACTACATTTGAAAGTTTCTGGACAGTGATATACAGAGTTAGTATAGTTTTACTTCATTCAGAGACAAGGACTACACATCCAAAATATTATCCTATATAGAGCACAATCCAAACATAACCTCGACCCTCCCCTCCTACCAATTAAATCTAATCTATCGTAACATCCTTGTCCGTCCCCTACCCACTTATCTAACCAAACCTAATCTCCTTTTCCATCTATCACGACCCCCCAGAGCCGTTCCTATCCACCCTAACATAGACTAACTTCTCTACCATAACATTTCATAACATCACCAAATCTTCTACTGTATGCCAACCCCCAACCACCCGATAGAGGGTAAAACATGAGGGAACTAAACTTATTCAAATAGGGTGATAGAGCATAAGGGAAAGGGTTCAGATTTACCAGCTTGCTCAATCTGGGATGGGCCTATGACCTAGATCCATGACAGTAAAACGTGAAGGTGTTAGACTATGGTAGGGTAGAGAAGTTAGTCTATGTTAGAATAGATGGAACCTACTCTACAGAGGAGTGATAGGCAGAAAAGGAGATTAGGTTTGGTTAGATGGGTGGGTGGGGGAAGGGCAAGGATGTACGATAGATAAGATATGTGGGAGGAGTGAATGGTTTGGTTTTGTTATGTTACAGTTGGTGAAGGTGAAGTTAGGTTGGTTGGATGGGTATGAGGGGAGGGTCAATGTTAGGTAAGGTTTGTGCACTAGATAGGGCAATATTTTGGATGTGTGACCCTAGTTTCTGATCGAAGCAAAACATACTATACTTATCCTTATATCTCTAACCGAAAACTCTTCGACAGTTGTGTATAAAACATTTTATACATGTGAACACTCAACCTGTATGTATCTTACGAACAATAAGCTTTATATCTCTAAATTTGTTCAATAAATGTACACCATATTATATTGTACTACAATAAATTTGTGAGTACATTTTAAAATAACTTAAATACATTTATAATGATAATAAGTATTTTATGATGCCAAAACATTTTTATAATGTGATTTTTGTTGGAACATATATTTTATGTGACATAATTTATTATAACTTCTAGGAAGTAACATTTTAACACGATCATATTTTCCGAAATAAAACATTTCTAAATTAACAATAAATGAATAAACCTTACATAGACATGAATTTTAAATAAAAAAAATTATATTTGTCAGACAATACTTACATACAAGTATAAATGATATATAATGTTAATACAGACAATATAAATAGTTTTAGTATCGATAGTTAAATCAATTACAGTATTTTAGTATTCCATAATATAACTATTTATTAAGCACTTTACTAAGAGATGGAGCAGACAATTTAACTCCATTTGGTATGTTTCTAGCAATATCTTGTAGATTGACACTTTTCATCAAATTTTTTTCTCTATTTGTTGCTGTTTTGTCTTTCAAAAACAGATTCAAACAAGTCTTTGACGCTTTACCTCGTTTTGTATTTCCCGGTGTTAATTTTAACTTGTATCTAATAACAAAATACATATTTAGCTAACTTTACACAAAAATATTTTTAATAATAATTACTTATAGTTTGTGAGAGCACTGTAAGGTGCAACTACTGGTACAGCAAAAAGTAATTCATCTTCAGCGTATGGCAGACCAGTTAATGAATCTAGCATTTGTGTTTCGGATGGATCTGTTGGTTTATCTTCATCATCATCTTCAGAATTGTCATTATCTCGAGTTTTTTTTTTAATTTCTTCTTGGCCTTCAAATACTATTGATTCAATCGGTAATTCCTTCAAAACCGTCAAAGGCTTGAGCAATATTTGTTTATTTCCTGAAGATTTATTATTTTTATTTGTAGACTTTTTAATCTTCTTGTCCTTCTTTTTTTCTCGTTTTAGTTTCTTGTCTTCATTCATTGATGACTAGAATAAAATATAAAATGTTTAAAATACTATATTTATATGTATCATACTAAAATTTTTTATTTCCATTCAAATTAAAATTCTAAAATTCATAATTTAATATAAACTTAAAATCAATTGTATGTAATTAAGTTTTAAGAGGACATGATACTTCTCCCCCAAATTCTAGTGCAAAAACGTCGACACAGAATGACAATAATTCGGTTCATAGTGGTTTAAGAATAAAAAACGCTATTATATAATCGAAAGTTATCAATATTTTTTTTTTTTTTTGGGGGGGGGGGAGTGTCATATTCTTTTAATAAAATAATGCCTATAAAAAAAGTTATATCTGTTAAAATAAAAAAAATAAAAGATTTTTGAATGTAAGATTTTATGCTAAAAGATTATAGTTAATTGAAAAAAAATATATGAATTTCCCTTCAAAATGTTGTTAACTTTCGATTTTATTTTAGGTGTTTTTGCTTTTAATCCACTAAGAAATGAATAATTGTAATTTTGTGTGAACATGTTTTTTAAACAAATATCGCAATTACACAACAATAAAAAATGGTATTGACTCGAGACTATTTTTGAATTAGTTTTAAAATATATTTAAATATATTAGAATGTTGGATTTTCATTTTTCTTAAAATTTCATAAAAATTACCTATGATAACGTTCTCTAAATAAAATAATTTCAAATTTAATTATTTGCTATTTGTAACAACAATAAAAACTTTATAAACAAAATATTGACCAATTAATGTAAAAAAAAAAAGTGTAAATGTACAATCAATATAATATTTATAAAAATTTAAGATCAAAAAATTTTATTTTTTTTCCTACAAAATTAATAGTAATTACCTGTAGTAATTTAATTCTCATTTCTCTTTCATCTTCGTCTTGATCTTTATATTTTTCTTTAATTCGCTTTAATTTTCCTCGTTGACCACGTTTTAAAGTTTGTGGTTTTGGTGTTTCAGGTTTTTGAGCTATAAAAATTAATTATTAATAATGGTTAAAATTAGTTTAAATAAATGTAGGTATACGGTGGTGGTATTTTTATTGTTCATTCAGTTCTATATTTGTTTAATAATTATAATAATAAAACTATTTTGAAGTATAATTTAAAAAGTTTAAATTAAAGCCATTCTAATTGAATTAAAATTAATCATTTTTTGAATTGTTTGAAATATTTATAATATAATGAAATATAAAATATAATATCAATTAGTAATATAAATTTTTAGAAATATTACATTCCTGGGATTTCATTTTATTTTGAAGACATGTGAAAATAAATAAATCAATTGATATAGTTTATTTTACAAACAATTACAAATGTGAATACAAATTTAAAAATCCATAATGAAATTTCTATAACATATGTACAAAATTGATATAACATACATACTGGATATATAACTTTTAACTTATTTCATTATTGATGAACTGTTACATATTTACCTATATATTTTATTTAGCTTTTAATATTTACGTTGTATTTAAATATTTATATTTTTTAATTTTAATTATATCATATAAATTTATTTTCCCTTCATGTAAACACATTTACTTTATATTTTATATAATAAACAATTTTTGTTGATAATGTAATTATAACTGTTTTTCATTAGAATATAAATATGAACTTATAAACTTTAAATAAAAGAAATGCTAATGAGTTACTTTTAAAAATTAATATTCTAAATAGGTACTAATTAGTATAAAATATATAAGTTTGTTACAATTTTCTTAATAATTATAAAGATTGATGCCAAAGTTGTCTGACTAATATGGTTAGGTTTTATTTTGTACTTACAATTTAGAATTGTAGAAATTTAGTATGAAAAATAATTGTTTACCTCCACACTGAAGCAGTAATATTAAATTGTGATTTATACATACATCATATGTTGAAATTTAATTTTTTACTTTGATTATGTGTTTTTATACAATATTTTTATAAGAGTATAATATATATTATGTATAAAAAGTAATAATATTTTAACTATTATAGTGATTAAACATAGAACTAATAGCTGACACAGTAGCCATACAGAACAACTGATTTTTTGCATCCTAAATAATTAATTGAAAATTACTGCTGCTGTTATATGAGCAATCATTAATATAAAAGTTATTAAGGTTATTAACAAAAATTTGAAAGCAAAAATAAATTATTGGATTTGTAAGACGATTTTGAGCCAGGCTCAGTGTAATATTATTTAAAAATATAAGTAAACATGACAATTTCATTTGTTATTTCCCCCACAAAATACAAGGAAAAATTGTTTTCAATTAAATATATATTTGAAGTTGTATAACTTTAAATACTTTTCATACATAACCTAGTATAAAACAGTGGTCCATTAGAAGAGTTTCATGACTATAATAGTAAAAAATAACAATATCATTAAATTAATGACTAATTTAACTAATTTCTAGTTTGGGCTGGGCTTTAAATAAAAATTGAAATCTATTTCTCTCTCTTATATTGCTTATATTTTTATAAAACTTAAAAAAACGTCATTAACTATTATACTATGCGCGTTAAAGTAGCAACCCTTGCGACTTCAGCGCAGCCTGTGGCAATTTAATTATGCGACTCTTTTCAGAACGTTCATTGAAGTGGGTGGCCATATGTATTTGGCCTCCTTATTCTAGTCTTCATGGTTATAATATACCCGCTATATAAACATTGATATAATCATTTTGAAATGTGCTTCGATCTTGCTATGGCCACACTGCACTCCTCTTAACAGATGCGCGATTCCGGATGATACCTAATTAAGTATAAGTCCATCCAAAAAATCTCTAAGACTGATTTCTCTACACATTCTCCATTAATTTTGTTAATAGTTAACTTGAAATTATGTGACTTGAGCACCCACAATTTTTAGACATGCAATTGTAAAAAAAAAAAATTGAAAGTTCCAATAAAACCCAATTATAATTCAAAATGTTGCTGATAAAAGGTCATCTGTAGAATGTTTAAAAATATCCAAAGTCGATTTAGTTATATGGTCTAAAAATTGCAAGTGATGGCCTGTATGTAAATTTTGATGTAAAAATTTTAAAATCCCTACAGTCCTCAAAAGTGCTTGGGTTATTCTATTATTGAGAATTTAATTTTACTGGTCCTCAATTATTAATTACTATACTCGTTCCCAAAAGAGAAGACACCACTTTGTTTATTGCAAATGACAGTAGACTCTGTGCCCGTATAAAACATTTTTAACTTAACCTTATATCGTAATATCAAATTATGATGTTGACAGATGTCATTTGAAAAGATGTCTGTTCATTCAAATACGAGCCTAAACAATATGTCTGTCGTAATACATGTACGCCCGTGTAGTCCCTGCCTTAACACTTTAGTGGTAAACAGTATAATAATAATCACTGAAACACATTACAATATTGCCGGGTGAAATTTTTCACCAAGTACTACAAACTATTTTTTCATAGTTGAATTCCATGACATATATCAATTCATTCATTTAAAAAAATTTTAAATATGCATTTATATAAGAACACAAAAATTACACAATAATATGCGTTAAACAAATCATCACAAAACACATTTATATCGAATCTGGATTCATCTATTTACTTTTTGGACAAATATGCAAATGGATAGTCCCGAGCCCTGTTTATTATTAATCCACCCCTATTTTTGATTAAATGTTATAAACATAATTCATTGTATACCTCTCTATAGTAGTTGAATACGTTTGGAAATAAATTATGCAAGGTAAAATTGTAAATGGGAAGACTGCAACCATTACAAAGAACAAACCGGTGTCTTCATAGAGACATACAGAATAGAGTATACAATAATATAAATATATAATAAATATAAATAATTTTTAAATATTAACGTCTTACTTAAGTCATTATTTTCATTTAGTTCTAAATCATCATTATCACTATTTGATAATACAGGTTCACATTGTTGATCAAATTTACAAGTTTCATGACAGTTTGGAACACTTGGATCATTTACACCATAAACAACACTAAAAAATAAAACAATATGTTTTACAATATTAAAAAGTTTTAAACATTTTATAATATAATTATTGTCTGACCCATGTACATAACTATTATCCTATAGGTCGTGACTGTTACATAAGAGTTAATTGACTATGCAGAATATGTAGGTAGTGTTAGTCAGTAGCGGCTCGTGGGTGAAATATCTGGTGGTGCACAACCAAAAAATACTACAGATTAATAACAAATATTTTATATTATGTTATTTTCTCTAAAAATGTCAATATAATAGGTAGGTACTGTAATAAGTTAATAACAAACGTGATTTCATTCATTTTATTAAGAACATACCTACATATAGAATTATACCTACATTCATATAGAACATAATTCAATTTACCTAAAAGTGATATCCTGATAACATCTGAAAATGGGTAGATAAGCACCAATGGACAAATGTTGTTACAGCATACTACCATAGAATATAGTTAGATATACATAGTTGGTGGTTCAAACCAATTTTTTGCACCATACTATATAATTTACAGTGTATTTTTCACCGAAGAGAGAATAAAATAAAATAGTGTGTAAACGGAGCATTTTAGATGCATTTTTCAAGTGTGTGCAATGGACAGTGCTGTGGTAGCCTCGCGACAGTGGCACGGTGATGGAATACCACGGAGCAGCTGTTGAGGCATCGACGAGCAGCAACCAACAATATATCGGTGCGATGTGTGATAAATAAGTACAATAATAATATTCATGGACATGACAATTACTAAAACAGCGAAAAATAAATAATAATTTTATATATAAAAACACGCTAATTTATCAAGATTTTGGACGGTGCACATATGCCTGTGCTTCTTAACACAAGCCACTACTGTTGTTAGTCATATTATTTTACAAATTAATACAATTGGACAAACTTTTTGGAATTATCAAATATTTTAAAACATGTCTTGTATAAAATTAAAATTATTTATACAATAAATTACGAAAATATTTTCATAATGTTATGTTGCATTTGCAAAATAGATTTTTATGTTTCATTATGCTATCTTATTGTTTTTAGAACATTACTAGAAAAAAATTAAGTTGTTTACAGATTAGGTTTTAATTTTTTAATTTGATAATACGTCAAGGTCAATTTACTTTAATATTAGAAATTACAAATCTGTAATCATAAAATAAAATATAAAATTGGGTGTTATAACCATTAAAATTAATTTTAAAGTAAATATATAACAATAATACTATTTGTAGTATAATTAATAAAAACCAGGTTCAGTTTGTTTCTTTGTTCTGTTATTGATATTGCTAAATTTCTCTACATTATTCATATTATATATATATATATATATATATATATCACTTTATTTCTATTTTAGTTGTTGAACAATTTTATTTGTTCAATTTCATATGTAATTTCATATACAATTATTATTGTTGCTATATTTAAAATATGTCATACAAATAAAATATGTAATTAAATTCAAATATATAATAACATAGCAAATGTTTAAGATAATGTTATGCCTGCAAATATTATGTCTTTCTATCTAACAGGCAATAAAGTAAAATAAAACTATGCTAAATAAAAAATTACGATCATTAGCATTTAATTAAAATTATAGTTTAAACATCTATTAGTTCTCACACCCATGCAGGAGATAAATTCATATCATTTTTGCACAATATTATCTAGCAAGGGATTTATTTGAAACAATTTAAAGAAAATTTTAAATTCCTTAACTAAGATAGTAACTAAGATAACTAAGATAGTAAATATTTTTCAAAAGTGATATGAGAATTACTTGAAAATCATCTCAAAATTGATAATAAATGTTTACATTTGAACCTAAACGTCACATTTTTTGTATTGTGTTATGTAATTTTTCTATTTTTCCCATTAGATAGAAAAAGATAAATAAAATAAATATGAATGTATAACGTCCTCTCATTAAATATTTTATTTTGATTAAATTCGTATACATTTAAACAGAAGTAATATTCAAGTATTTAGAAATAAAACTGACTAAATTGTTACTCAAATGATAGTAAAGTAAAAGACCCTTACTAGGATACCCATGATAGATTAATATTCAGAGTTAAAATAAATAAATAATCATTTGGTAATTTTAGAAAATTCTTCATTATTTAAACTAACATTTTATTATATAAAAAGTAAATAGTTATTTTTAAAGCAAATATGAATATGGCTTTCACTATAATAATCAATATACTATAATATATTACTTTTTCAATGAATCATAATCTGAACTCAATTGTATTTTGTTGTCTTTTATGTCGAAATTGATTTCGTCTTCATGAACTATACTTGTGATTTCTTTATTTTGTTCTTCAATATTATTTTCTAGATCTATATGAAAAATATATATTATATTATAAATCTTTTAAAAAGATATTATAGTCAGCCAAGGCTTATAGTTCACGCACTACATAACGCTTCAATATGACTGCAACTATGCTCTAAAAAAAAAACTCATATGCCCTTAAATATGTAGTAAAAAAACCTTGAATTATGCAATAAAAACTCTTAAATATTTATAAACAAAATTTAATCTCAACAAATATTTTTTATTTATAACTTGTACGCATAAATAAATTTTTTAACTTACGGATTATATATTTAAAATATTATAATTTTTAAACAATTATTTTAATCATTTCACTGTTTATGTATTGATAATATTCAAAATATTGCTAGTTTTCTTCAAAAAAATTGGTTTTATAGTATTCTTATAAAAAATGCACGATAAAATGTACAAATATGCCAAAAACCTCGAATTATTCAATTACATGCAAAATGATATTTCATTTCTGAATCCTGTCATCTTGATACAAGTTTCTATGCTATCTAATATTTAATACAACTTAGCAAGATTGATATGCAAATGCTTGAACTTATGAGCCTTGATTATAACTATAATACAACTACAATATTTTAGTAATTCTACCTTCATCACTCTCATTATCACTTGGTACATTTTCAAATTCATCATTATTTTCTTCTATGTTATTTAAGTCTTCAAATTCTATACCTTTCACTTTGCGCTCATTTTCATGTCTAAACATAAATTTTATCTGGTAAAATTTAAATATTATTAATTTAATTCATTATTATGTTGATTACCTTGAAATTGAACTATCTTCTAGTTTAAATAGAAAACTTAAACCTAGTATAAGATGAGTTGCTGGTAGATAATTTTTTTTACCACGTATCATAAAGCTTCCAGTAGTCAAATATTCTCCTGTGGGTGCTGCTTTAGTTACTTGTTCAGGTTTCACCCAAAATGCATTTTGCAAATTTATTTTCATAGACCAAGAAACACTGTAAATTGTAAAAATAATAATTTAGTATAATTAATAGAAATATATTCATTTTATTTAATAATTTATTAAATTTATTTATATAATATTTATTTATTTTATTAGGCTAAACATAACATTTTGAAAATGATTGTATTTTCAAGGGTGAAATTATAATTGAAAATTAATTACTTGGTATTTTACATTAAATCCAGAGGGTTTAATAATATAATAATCTGTAATCTAACTGTTTATAAATATTCTTAATGATATAATGATATAAAGAAGGGCATTTCTGAGATTTCTTTTAATTTCCCCTAATTTAAACAGAATTATAAATATAAAAATTCTATCTTTTTGGGAAGAAATTTAAATAAATTACTATTTTCATGGCTTTTCTATTTAATAATAATACAACATTTCTTCTAAGTACTCTGGAGAGTGATTATTATATCAAACTGATTTTCAGATTTCAAATAATATGTTGTTATCATATATTTTTTTTTAGCGAATAATTTCCTCGCAGATTACTTGTATTAGTACTATATTATAGGTAGTTGTTATTGTGAATTCTTAGAAATAGTTCATTATCCAAGCACCCTTATTACATTAGTATTTTTATATTAGTAATAGAATTATTTATCTAATCAATTTGAATGGTGATAATATATTTAATATTTATATTAATGGTTTTTAGACAAAAATTTGCAAGCATCTATATTTATTTATAAAATAATTAATTAGCCAGAAATTGTATAAAGATATTTATGGATATTTATATATATATGGAATAATATAAATACCTAATACTAGGTTTAACAATTAAAGTTCTTTATATTATTATTAATTCAATTGCTTTCATTTTTTAATTAAGTTAACCTGTCGTTGATGACGTTAAATTTGTAACGCCATAGTTCACATGAGAGTATTTTTCTCACATATTAAAAAAAAAATGTAGTATTTTTGATACAAACAAAAACAACTAAATTTTTTAATGTTAGGTATATTATATCGAAACTTATTAACTTGAAAGTATTAAAAAAATAACTTTTACATAATATGCATAAATTAATAAAAAAAAAATCAGTCTTTTCTCAACTCGTCGATGATGGCACTATGAGCATTTCTTCCAGATAATTTTGATTTTTGGAACCACTGGTAAATTGTACTTTTATTTTTACAATGTATATAATATATATAAATATACACGAGTATACTTCATTGAATTAATTGAATAATATAAGATTCATATGTGTTATTTAAAAATAAAATAATGACAAAAATGATACAGATAAGAAATATTTTCCTTTGCCTTTTATCCCAACTATTTGGAGTCAGCTTCTTTAGTCTTACACTTCCACTTAACTCCATCACCCACTACTTCTTCACTTACCCCCACATTACTCATATGACTCCATCATATCCTCCAGCCTCCTTTATTACCTTTTACCATCAACATATATGTCCTGTCTCTTCCTTCATTAATACATACCCAAACCATCTCAATCTATTCTTCCTCATTATATAACTATTAAAGCTACTCCTATACTTATTTCTTATTTTGTCTTCTCTAGTCTCTCCACTCATCCACCTTAACATTCTCATATCTGTTACACTCATTCTCTGTTCTATCTATCACCCAACATTCTGATCTGTACACCATTGCAGGCTGCATCACTGCCTTTATTATTTGTTTTTTAGTATAATTGGTATCCTTTTCATACAAAATACCTGATGCTTCTCTCAAAACTTCGTCCATCTATACTCTATTCTATGTTTTATATCATCCACGAAACCACCATTCTTCTGTAAAACAGATCCTAAATACTCAAAAACATTACGCACTTCATAATCACTCAATTTCATTATTTACTTTTCCCTATTCACTCAGAGTTCCCTTTCACTAAAATCTTATTCAAAAGAAAAAAATATAATGCAATCACTGACATATTATCCATATTGAATTACGAAAACATTGTTGATTTATTTTAAAATTTTAATATTTATATTAATTTTATATAATTAATATTTGTACATATTTATGTCTATAAACCACTAAATGAAGCATATATATAATATCAAAATCAAAATACATTTAAACCAGCGGTTACGAAATTAGAAATTCTGTGAGCGAGTTAAAATAACAGGTTAAAAAACCACCAAAATTATCCTTTTTCAGTGAGTAATCTTATCCAAAAAAATTAAAATTTATTTCTTAAACCCAATATTATAATAGCTTATAAAAAAAAAAAAAAAAATTAAATAATATAAACATCTAAATATATCCATTTTTATATTGAGTATTTTTGAGTATTATGTTATAAATCTATGTTTAATACCAATACATATATCAATTATATCTGTTCATTAGTAGCATTTATGCATAATTTTTAAACATTGATTAGCAATTAACAGGATAATAATATTAATTTGAATATTGGCTCAAAATTAATATAAAACTATGTAATATTTTAAAATATTTCAATAAATTTGCCATTTATAATCTTTTGCATTAGAAGATAATATTTGTTTTAAAATGTACTTAAAATAGGGATGGGCTGATAGTACTCTTTTCCGATACCCGATAACCCGATACTCGATCTGATAGTTAAAATTTAAAAATGGTTTTATTTTGTTTTTCAACACATGCAATTTTTATTATAAAACAGATATGTTTATTGCCATTAGTCTATGTAAACTCTCTCTTTCTGCAGTGTGAAAAACATTTACTTTTTAGTTATATATATATTTTTATATAATTTATCGTTTATATAATAACAAATAACATCTTTAAAGTTCAACTGTGGTTTTCCCACAGAAATTTTGGTAGCCAGAGAGTTTTTATTCAAATTATTATTAATAATATATTTTTCAAAAAAGTATATAAGTATTGACATATTTTTTCGAGAAATTAAATACCAGTACACAGATATCCAATACCCGATAGTTTAAATATTGGCTGATATTAACTTACTTAAATTATCATATTGATTTTTAAAAAAAATTTTTTCAATAAATTCAGATAAAATTCTTTAATAAAAGAGATATATAATAAAAAATTTAATAAATTACTTTAAAAAGTTTTCTTACAGTTTATTATTTAAGAAATTCACAGAAATCCATATTATATAATTTGAATTAACCCTTTGACAAATGATAAGCGATAGCATCAAACACCATTGAAATACTGCTGTTGAGTACACATTTTTTATTCATTTGTATAAAATACAATTTTAAATATGTTTAGCCTTATATGATTTATTATGGTAGCTAAATAACTTTGCAACCAATTTGTATAAAAAAAAATAAAATCATAGAAATAATTTATACTTTATACATATTGACATGCCAAGAATAATTTCTTAAATATAAAACTAATGCAGTACAACTAAGATTGTTTAATGCAATAATCAAAGAGTTAACACAATCATATTTCATGTAATTATTATAAATAATTATATACCTATAAAAAGTGTACTGAAAGGAAAAGTGTGTAAAATTACAATACACATAAATGTTACTAATTTAATAATGAATTATTGTATATATTTGTATTTTATATTAATGTATGTTATATATAGTAATGTAATTGTAAAAATAAAAATAAATAAGCATTTGTTATAATATGTACCTGTATGAAATTGCCATTACTGCAGCTTCATTAAGAGTAGCTGGTGGGACAGGCTGATTTTTGGGGTTTTTGATTACAACAGTTGTAGCACCACTAAATCCAGCATGTACATACACATCTGATGACTTCATATAACGTTTAACAATTACTTCGTTTTGATGAGAATCACGTCCAGCAATGACTAAAATAAAAATATTAAATTTAGGTTGATATCTCATTTGGTTTTTCAAAAAATAAAATAAAATAATTCATAAACTAGATATATGATTATTAATGTATATACAAATTATAGAATAGATGCTTAATGATATTGGTAATTTTATACAATTTTGAAAATGCAGGTTTATATTATTTTTGGGTTACAACTATTATATTGCACATATTTTCAATCCACATAAGTTTTCGCGATTAAATAAAGTAAAATATTTTTTTTCATCATGTGGCTATTTACATAAGAACTGTCAAAATTAAGCATATATAGAATGTTACAATTTAAATTCTGAAAATAAATTAAGATTCTAAATGCTATTCAATAGAAAATGTAGGAAATACAATTTTTATTTTCACTTTTCACATGACACGGTCATTTTAAAAATTTTTGGTCAATAAAATAAAAATTTTCTTTTTAACACATTCTAGTAAAAATGTACCTACAGAATATTGTTTTATAGAAAATTAAAAATTAGAAAAAAGATCATTCACATAAATTGTTCCCAAAATCTAAAGGATTCCTTGAAAAATGGACATTAAGCGTCCTGTTCGAAATTTTTCAGGACAATGGGACACAAAATTGAAATATGGATAATCCCATATAATACGGTATATATGCTCCTATTAATCCTAGTATAGAATCTTAGTAAATTTTTGAGTACACTTAATTTTGTCAGGCTTTTGGTAAAAGCAACAAAATAAACTACCAACCCCCTGAATAGTAATTAATTAATTGCATTTTTTTATGATGAATAATAATTATAAATTATACTATTTACTTTCTGTTTAAAAACTGTATGTTAATTAAAATATTAAAAATGAGTGTAATATATAATATAATATACAGTGTGTAATCAATTATTTTGAAAAAATGTTATTACTCCGCGCAGATTCATTATTATTTTATTTTATTTCTGTAATGACTGTCTAATAAATTTAACTATATACTTATTAAAATAATTAGACTATTTTTATGTCACTTAATTTCACGCATGTGCATAATAAAATTCTGTTTAAGTACCTACTATTTTTATTATTATTTGTATTTTTTAATACATTTTAGTGGTGAAATCAATTTTTAAGTTAAAATTTACGAAATTACTATTTGAAATATTAAAATATTAATTTTAAAATTTTAAAAAGCTCTAACTCGATCAATCGTGGATTTAGAATAATGATTTATAAAATAAAACGACTAAAAAGACTTCTATCCAAATATATTATTAAAAATTGACTTTCATTAAGTTAAGTTGATTTTGCTCTGCACAATTTTTTTTTATTTTGTCTTATAAACTATTATCCTAAACACAAAATTTACTAGATGAGAACTGTTTAAAATGTTAAAATAATCAATATTTTCAAATTGCATGCGGATGTGTAAAATAACAATTAAATGACATAAAAATAGTTTAATTATTTTAATAAGTGTATAATTAAGTTTGTTATTATTTGTATAATTATTGTTTAATAAAACATACAACAATAATACTATCTTGACCATAAAAGTATATGTATGATTGAAAATAATAAGTAGAAATAAAAGTTGTAATTAACAGTAAAAAGTTTAAATAATTAAAATCCATATATACACATTTATAAATATTTTATATATTATATTACTGGCTGTGTTGAATATATACCTAGTAAATTTCAATTTTATTTCAAACTATTTCTAATTAGTTTATAGAATAAAGAATGAAAGTTTGGTTTGGTAAATATGATTTTATGTTTATAGTCATTACTTAAAAGTATAGTTATTCTCATAGTATGAACTAATATGAGAATTAAGTATACGTTTTAAAATTACTAGTATGCATATGCTTATATGACTAAATAATACTAATTTGCATTAATTAGTCACGGGCAAAAAAAATGGCGTGTAACTTTAATGTAATGTACATTCTACAAGCAAGTAGGTATTTTCAACATGCGGCGCCTGACCTGCATGTGTCACCACGCGCACATCTTTTGTAAATTTTATACTGTAATGTGTACCCCTAACAAAAATTTGACGCTAAGATTGGGACAGTCACATGCCAGTTTTCTTGCCCGTAACTATAATACAGTATTTTAAAAGTATAAATTTGCATACTAATGAGTATAATATTTAAATAAATCTTTGTATACTAATTTTATAGTAAAGTTATTTTATTTTTCAAATATTATATACATTGCCTATTTAAAATTTTATATTCTATAGAACTTTGATTCTAATACATCTATAATAATATATGTATAATATATATAGTATATACACTAATGTAGGAAAGTTTCTAGACAGGGATATACAAGGTAAGTATAGTATGTTTTGCTTCGTTCTGTGACAAGAGCCACACATCCGAAATATTACCCTATATTATATGGCACAATCCTAACCTAACTTTGATCCTTCTCTCCCACCAATCTAACTTAACCTCCCCACAACTGTATAGCCTAACATCACCAAACCTCCCTCCACTCATCTCCCATAACTAATCTATCGTACCATCCTTGTCTATCCTCCATCTGCCCATTTAACCAAACTCCTTTTCCACCTATCACTCTCATCCACCCTAATATAAACTAACTTCTCTATCCTAACATATCCACATCTTCTACTGTATGCCATCCTCCATTCACCCTATAGAGGGTAAAATACAGGAACTAAATGTATTCAAATAGGGCAATTAGGCATAGGAGTTCAGATTTACTGACTTGCCCTATCTGGGATGGGCCAAATCCATGGCAAATAGTAAATGATGTGGAGGTGTTAGGTCATGTTAGGGTAGAGAAGTTAGTCTATGTTAAGGTGGATGGGACTGATTTTGCGGAGGAAGTGATGATCATATACTCCAAAAACAGCCAATAGTACATGAAAAGTATATATTATCTTTTTTGTAGATAACTATCTCTTATACTAATTTTATTAAAAACTTTTTGTTGTACGACTAATAAAAAGTGACATATTAACGAAAAGGCCATTTTCGTGACCTTTAACAATCAACAACTTTTGACCATACACAAAATTAATGAAAACTATTTCCATGTTATTTGTAATGGTATATATTTTAAGATATATACGAAAATTCAGCATATCCCTAATTTTTCTATACAGATGTATGTAGATTTTCGAGCTAATTTCATAGGGCTAATAATATATTAACAGATAAGAGTTAAATGGAAATGCAGGACTAGAGTTGTCGACCACAAATAATTGTCAAAGGAAGCGAAGAAGCAGAAGAAGAAAATTGATTTTCCTAACAATTAACTCTTGAGCAGTGTGCTTGAGAATAGACACAAATAGGAGTCTAACTAATCAATGTTTATTATTCATTTACGGACGCTTTGTATAATTTTACTTCAAATTTTAGCTGGCTTCTCAGTGTTCCATGTGTTTGTGGTCATTAGTAAAAGAGGTTAAAATTAAGTTTATTAAAATGCATCATAATTAATAATAATATTATTACAAGTTTGGAAGTTTTGATAGTTTAAATACTTGAGAAAAATTGTTTTAATAATATACTGTGTTAGGACTATTTGACAAAAAATTTAAAATGTATGCAAATTAAAAATAGCTATTTTGACAATTTGATTTTAAGAAAATGTTCGGTGGTAACATATTTTATTAAGGTACATGAATTTACTAAAATAGTGTATACATTTTTCACTTACTTAATATTATAATATAATGTAAAACAACGTCAGCATAAGATCTGACTACACTCTAAATAATAATTATAAAAAAACAAATACAAGACAAGATGAAATGATAGGGATTTCGGACTGCTGATGTTGGCATGGTTCTAACCCCCCATCCCTATTGTCAGTATATGACAGACCCCCTTAAGTTCTTACTTAAAACTTAGACACCCTCTAATCATAAAAAATATTTTCATTTTCATAAATTGTATAAAATGGTAAAACATAAACGACTTATTTGGATAATTTTTTCTTTTATTTACATACAATTTTAATTTTTATATGCAGTTTAAACTTAGTTTGAAATATTTTAATTATAGCACAATAAAATAATTTAAATAGAAGACAACCTATTGCATTTGTCAAATAGTATTTTATAACCTGTATTTTATTATTATTTGATTACTTCTATTCTAGTTAATAGCTATTCCATAATCTCCTCATACTGAATTTATTAATAGTATTGCAAATGGCATTAATTTTAGTTCTTATTGAGCAATCGTTTGATGAATACACATTTTAAGCACAGCCAAAAACTAAAACTTACAAATAATACTAAAGACTATTTGCAATTAAGTTATGTAAATGTATACCTACTTATAGTATTGAAAACTTTATAAGAAAATATTAATTCCTAGCATAAATTAAGATTAACCTAATTAACCCTCATTCAAGAATTTTAGTGATTTAATAATACCACAAAATCAACAGCATTAACAAGGTATAAAAACATACATTTTTACCTAAATAGTTTTCAGAAGATATAAACCAATAAAACTTTTCAAACCAATATGTTTTGCGAACTTTATTTATAGATGCAACAACTTGCATATCTTTCAAAGTTTGCTTGGTTTTTTTTTCAGCCATTTTTAAAACTGTACTTGATGAGTCTATAGTTTTCTTTTCTTTGATGGCCGATTGCTTTTTAGATCCATAATATCTAAAAGTAGAAATATACATAATACATGATATTTATTCATTATTTATAATAATTGATAATAATAATTCTTATATTACTTTTGAGCATTCCCAAAAGCAGACTGACCCAAATCTATATCGATTAATATACCATTATTCTCATGTTTTTTATCTTCGTTATATGGATCACTTAATAATAAAAATAACAAAATATTTAATTAAATTGTATGCAAGTATAAATTATTCAATAAAACATACTGCAATTCAAGTGTAATGTGATTCACATTCAATTTCAAGTGTTTTACTGTAGCAAATGTATTTCCATCATCTTCAAAATTTAATTGTCTTATCATGTCCCAAATTTCATCCCAATGTAATTGTTTAGCAACTGCTTGTCTTACAAATTGAATGGTATTATCAACAAGATCTAAGTTATTAGTAATTAATTCAGCTTTAAATTTATCTTCATCTTGTGCATCTTGAAGTTTTTTAAGACGTTCTTCATGATCCTTGACAATATTTTGTAGTTTCTTAACAGCTCCTTTTTCCTATAAAAAATATTTTGAATAATATTTTTAGATTCTGAGTGAATGCAGTGTGTTATTTTTTATGTGTATATAAATTTTTTTGGTAGAAAAAATTGAATATAGTTAGTACTTGAAGAGGTCATTTTCAATGTCTCCACTAATTTACTTAAGTATAAAGAAAAACTAATATTATAATTATTATAATAGAAATATTTTATAAGTATAGGGGAAATATATAACTAATGACTGTAATGGTTAATAATTATAATAATAATACATTATTCTGTCTGAAAACCGAACGGACGATGGACCAGCTTCCACTATCTATATCTATATGACTTCTTTAAATAAAAAGTAATTAAGTAATATAAAGGAACCATTCTTTCTATCAGTTGATGTGAAAGCAGACTCCTCATTCAGAGTGACCATTTCACATGAGTTGTATCAGTACCAATTAATTTTCCAACATAATTCTTATATAATAATTAAATATGCATTATGACTATTGAATAGATGTCAACATGTATTGAAGAAATTGTTGGATTTAGACACCATCTTAGGTCAATGCTATCAATTTGGCATAAATTAATATTATAATGTATAAATACTATTATTTTATAAAATAAATAATTATAAACCCAAATTCATAAAAATTATACACTTTTAACTGCATATACATATTTCAACAACCCTGTTGTCATGATCAGTACAAATCAAAAACTTACCACATATACAGTCTACATGGAACTACCACAAACTCGGCTGGTATTCAAGAATCAACAACAGTCATACAGTTGACCACACTCACCACAGGTTTATGTTAATGCCATTGGTTTACACTAAATTAATTTTGTAATATACTTATATCCTTTTAAATATTTGTTAAGTTATACAAAATTATACGATGGAATACTATGGTTGACTTAATTATTTTTTGCTCTAACTCATTATTAAGAGTGCTAACTGTCCATGATTTTTTAAAAAATTTTTAC
The DNA here is from genome assembly GCA_025469235.1 of Pemphigus obesinymphae. Classification (NCBI taxonomy): domain Eukaryota; kingdom Metazoa; phylum Arthropoda; class Insecta; order Hemiptera; family Aphididae; genus Pemphigus; species Pemphigus obesinymphae. The sequence continues at coordinate 9,518 of JAIPRL010004524.1, read as the reverse complement.
TTCCTAATTACAGTAGTTACACTAACAGACTTGATAAAACCAAACCCTATTTGGATTACCTAAAGTCTGAATTAAACAGAATAAGCTTTAAAATGTTTGTAAAACAAGTTTTTTTTTATAGTGAAACTATTAAATTTGATGTTATTATTATAAAGACGACAATCAACTGTACAGGTAGAGTTAGTTAATTCACGGAAAAGCAGCTTCACATCGATATACTTCGTTATTTAAAATTTCACATGCTATAAATAGCTAACTCATTATAAAAGATAATTACATTTTTGTACTGACCTATTAAGAGGAACATAAATACAATAAAGCATAGATGTACGCAGACTTTTTTCGCAAGTGGCACATTTCTTTCTTGCTATTTATGTACTACCCCCCCCCCCGCGCCATAACTGTGTAAGGTTTTGTAAGGCCCTGGTAAAAAATAAAAATAAAATGTTATTTGCTATTTGTGTGAGGCCCTAAAATATTTAAACTGTGAGTCAAGAGCAACTGCCCCTATTAGCCCTTCCTCTCGTTGTCCCATCACTATCATTAAATTTGTAGTTTTCTACAATGAAATTAAGGTGCACCGGCACACCTTGGTCCCCCTGTACCGAAAGTTTAAAGTATATTAGGTTTTAAAAATGATGAAGATTTTTTTTTTTTTTTTTTTTTAGACCTGTCCGGATTAACTGGATGTCTGGACTTGCGTGGCCCGGATAAATTGGACTGTATTTTTAAAATTAAATGTTTTTGTAAGCATTGAAATTAATAATTTCAGTTATTCATTTTAATTCTTTGTCCTTTTTATCTACACAGATAAAATTTAAGAACTATGCTGTTAAATACTGTGTTTTGATATAGTAAATATTTGTGTCAATTTATTTTTCTAACAAGGTGGGATACCTACACATAAAGCAATAATTTTATAGCAATACTTAGAACTAACTTTTGATTGTAGATGGATTGGCATACAGACCAGTGACATGGCATATGAGGTCATCTCATCTGACACTTTTAGATTCTTTTAAAGGAACATTTATAGGCAATTTTTATGCTGATTCACTAAATGATCATAAAGAATTTAAAAATAAAAAAGTATTACTTGTGCACAGTTGACAGAAGAGCAAATACTTTCAACTGCACAAAGTAATTCTACGATTGGAATCATGCATGGTAAACAACAAAAATAATTTTGTGCAATTCATAGAATAAATTGCATCTTAATTATGACTAACTCAAATATTATTTGAAAAATTTGCTGAAGTTGTTTTAAAAAAAGGTTATTAATAAGTTTTTTTTGCTGCACACGTGCAGATAATAAACAACACAATTTTGAATTTTTCACAAAAAAATAATGAAAAATTTTTATTACATTTTTTTTTAATAATTTAAAAAAGCAGTTTTATAAATTATTTTTTTAGAAATGTTTGGTGTTTAGAACTATTAATTAGGTTACACCATTAATTTTAAAAAATTTGTAAAGTTTGTTAAATTTCAAATTTAATTTTTGCTTATCAATATTATAACAATATAAAAAATAATAATTACCTAATAATTGATAAAAATATTATAATACAATGAATGATATTTATTCATGGACAAAACTAATATATGTTATTTAGTACCTAGCGGCTATTTATCATTAACAAAAATAACTGAAATTTTAAAAATCTTCAAAAAAACTGTAGAAAATCAACAACTTAATTAATAATAATTAATAAACAATTTTAACACTATAATTATTTTTAAAAACTAATTTATAAAATGGCTACATTAGATTGAAAAAAAATTATTTTTATTTTTAGTTGTAAAAAAATAAAATAAAATCTGAATTATAAGAATTGTAGAACAAAGTTTTAGCAATATTACTACAAAAACTTAAAAATATTGAAAGAACAAAAGTTATTGCAATTGTCAAATCCCTGTGTGATACCTTATATAATAATATGTAAACATAGTTAGATAGATGAGAAAAATAACACTTTAGAATGATTGAATAAAAATCAATATAACTTTAGAACTCTGAAAAAATAAATAAATTATCAAATACTCTCATGAATAGTATTCTACTAAAATTCATGGACATATAAAATATTAACTCTGACAGATTATTTCCAGATTGTGATTTGTGTGCATACAATGTTATTGTTATCATATAAATAAGTGTTAAGCATATCTATACACTGTAACTTCAAATTAAATTGAAAAAAAAAATTAAAATAATGATCACTTTAATATTGCAATATATCGGACAATTATATATTGATGTCGGTGTCTTAGATTTATGACAATATCAATACTGTATAGAATTATCAACACTGTTATCCATCAGTAATATATAGCGTCTGACAATTAGTTTTTGGTCCACACTGAAGATGACAACATAGTTGTTGAAATAATGCAGTTAAAAGTGTATTATCTTTTGTGATTTTGGGTTTATGATAATTTATAGTATAACAGTCACAAGTGGTGCTCAAGTGTATTTTAATACAATTATTTTATCATATTATTATTATATACAATTATAAATGTTTTTAACAATACATTTAATACTTTTTATGTTAAAATTTTAGACAATTTCAAAATGACTATACTGTATGCTAGAAAATAATTAAGATTTACAATTCTTTAAAAAGCACTAAAAATATATTTACTCGATTTTTTTTTTTTAATATAAATAACCTACTACTTTGAATGTAGTAAATAGTATCCAATTTCTCTTATAATATATAATTATATAACATATATTTGTAATATTATATATTAAAATACTAACTTGTTGCATGCACTTAACATCATATTTCTGACTTTCTAAATTTGAATAAAACTCATCAATTGCTTCATTAAAACTTTGATACGTTTTTGAAGGTGAATTTTGATACTGAGCAAACAAAAAAGGATGATATTCTTGATTGGTACACAATTCTTTCATAGTACCATCTGGTAATATTTGTTGGTCAATTTTTTGAATAATAAAACCCTAAAATATAAATCAGTTTAGAAATTAATAAAATTAATTTAAATTTGAAATCCAATCGTACTTCTTTTAATGTAGGTACATTGTCTAAAAACTTTTCTGCAATATCAAAACAATATATTAGTTTTTGAACATCAGTATTGATATCAAAATCTACACCAATTCTTGTATTTGCTTTGAAACCTCCACTAATTAACATATGTTCCAATAAACAATTCCCATAATCTATAAATTATTAAAACAATTAATAATAAACTAAATTAATTAATAATTCAACTAATAATGATATTATTATATAGATAGAATATGTATATGTATAAATAACTAACCTAAACAATTTGGAAAATTAGAAAATATAAATTTTTTCAAATTCATAGAAGGTTTAGCAGTTTTAAAAATTTCGACTAATTCAATTTCACTTGGTGGTTTAAGTCGAAGTTTAGGTCTGTCATTTGGATATACTTCTTTAACAAAAAACCTATAGTTCAAATATAAAATACATAAATTACATTTTTAAAAAACATAAGAGAATATATGGTTTCACTTTTGTTTTTCATCTTCGGTATGTGGACGTAAAATATTTATCATGGTATAATCTTTATCTGCTAAAATAATATTGCCTTTATCGTATAATTCTAAAATAACATGATATGCTGCTTCACCAATACCAAACTGCAGGTCAATAATTCGATCAAATCCCATTTGTGATAAATTTTCTAATCGTTTGTTTGACAAGTGTTTTCTCAACTAAATATAAATATATGAATAATTTATTTAAAAAAGGAATTAAATACTCATAAAACATATTTCTAATGATTATTTAATTATAAATTACTTAGCATTATTTAGATGCAATATGGTTTTAGTAAAATAATTTATTTAATCCTCCACGGACGAGTGGTATTAGGTGGGTATGCAAAACATGCTTAATACAAAAATTTGTAATAAATTGGGAGATTTGATTAAAATTCCAAAATTTAATCTATAGAACTTTTCTAATATAACAATATATTATGTAAGTATTTTAATAAAATTATATTGTAACTACATTTTTTATAGAAAAGTAACTAAATAAATCTTCGTTCGTGGAGGATTAAGTCACATTTTGTAATACCAATATTCAAAAAATTATGTAATATTTTACAATCATAAGAATTAAATATAATAATGTGTAAGCAAAGAATTTAGTATTTTTACACCTATAAGATATATATCATAATTTATGATTATTAATACTATACAAAGTAATTTGTATAGTAATTTGTAAAACTGTGGCAGATTTAACTGCCAGACAGGTCCAATCCGAACCACTGAATAACTAATTATATTTTTGCATACATTTTTCATTGATTTTTATTTCATGTTAGATACATTTTTCATATTCAAAATAAAGAAAATATATGCATTTTATAACTTGTAATAGGTATAACATAAATTAAATGCATACAATTTGTATATTTCTAAACTCCTTTTCACTTCTTTTTCATTAAAAACAAATGAGAATTTTAAATTTGCTTCCATCCTCCAGATGTGAAGATGTATACACAATAGTATATATACATACACATACAAATATGTATACAATATAATCTGCATATGCGTAACATTCAAGCAAAAGCAATATTTTGAATATGCTCCTTTATGAGTTATGACATAAGCCGATGACCAAACAAATTAATTTGAAAAGACTGTGAGCCACCTGGCCGTTAAACACCTCTATTTAGATTTATAATTACAATTATTATAATTTATTAAATGTACCTAATCACTATTAAATTGAGGTTTTACTTTTCCTAGTTAGTGAAACCTTTCAGTAGCTTTATGATTTTATAATTCATAATTAAAAAATAAGCCTCACATAATTATAATTATAATTAAATATAATACAATGATAATATTATAATAAAATATATGGAACTTTTCTAGTTTATCGGACTATCCTATTTTTAAAATATTTTGATAAAAAATGATGGTAAATTCAGAATTTGGGGATCAGATTTTAGTGTTACAGTTTATCGATTTTATAGTTTCTTATATGGCTGATTTTGTAAAAGCTTTTTGATTAATTCTATTGCCCAGAGGGTTAATGCGTTGGATATGAATGTGACAACATTCGTTCTATTCCATGGAGCTGAAATTGTTTAGAATTTATTTTAGTCCATTTTGATTACACCTAAAAACAGGTAGAGATCATTCAGTTACTTCACACACTTAGATAGTTTAAAACTTCTATAAAACAGCACTTAAATAACATTAAAAAGCAGAAAATCAAATAGGTAAAAATAATTAGGTATATCTAAAACTTTCCCCCCCAAAAAAAGCACTACAGAAATAATAGATAATAAATTAAAATGCAAAATTAAATATTATTATTTTAATAATATAGAGAGAAAAATGATAAGTTATTAAGAAGATACAGGTATAAGATGTATTGGTATAGGATTTTAATAATTATCAAGTGATAATAGTTAATGATAGTTTTTACTGTGGAAAGGAGTAGGATAAATTTCCCAACCAATTTGCGAAGGGTATTATTACTTATTAGGTTATTGACTACTCCAAAATTAAATGCCAGAACCACCACTGATATATACTATTAATTTATGAATTGTCGGTATTTAATATCTTGGAAAATCAAAAGATAAATATCTGTAAAATAAAATAAATATAATTAAAATATAGGTACCTTCATGCTAAAACTACTAGGCGCATCATTCTTAGTCCATTCATAATTAGTTACATGTAGACGAACACCAGATTCCAATAACAATACACATTTCTCACTATTGAGTTGAAATTTAAACAAATATGTTTTATGATCAATGTCATAAACTCTTTGTAATCGCATGCCTTTGAATCTAAAACATAAAACAAAATTAATACCTATTTTATCATTTTATATTCCTGTTGTGTACATTTGTCATTTGTTACAAGTGATATTATTGATTTGATAATCTATTATCTTTATACTATATTATTTATAGTTACTAGGGTGATAGACAACAGGAAATCAAGCATGCTCAAAGAGTGTATTTTTTGACGCCCATCTCTGTGTCCTTACAATTCGTTGCTGTGGTTAACAATATCGATATTTACATTTTTATTTATTTTATTGGTTTTAGGTTTCTAATACATAAGCATAGTATGTTAAACAAATTGTTCTAAAATAGTTCAGTTATAGGTAATTAATTAATAAAAAAATTATATATAAATAAGAAAATGTCCAAATAGTATTTAAAAAAGTATTATAGGTAACAAATAATTTCAACCATAAGTCATCATCAGGTTACAAATAAATAATGAAAAATCAAAAAAAATACTTTTTTTGTATAATAAATATTTATTTTTATTTAATATTACTTGTATCTAGGTACAAGTATGTTTTTTAATATAATAATTACATATTTTTGTGATAAAGAAAACTATATCCCTATTTTTCTATATTATCTATTATCAAAACTTAATTGTTATTCTGGCCAAGGCTTGAAAACGTTTTTGTTTTAAAATGTTATTTAAATTTTGCGTTATAACTTTTTCTGTTTCTGTTATAATACAGTATTGATTTTTTATTGTTATAACAATATAAATATAACATTTTCAAACCCTATTCCTGACAATGTCACAATTAGCCTAAAGGATCAAGGGGGGGGGGGAACGAGTGCTTCAACTGCATTATAATATTAAATTTAAGTAATATAGGTATATATTTTTAATTGTCAAAAATAGCGGGGTTGAAATAATTTAGAGGACCACACCTCTCTCCCAAATAAAGAAAAAAATTGTATTACATTCTTGGTCTTCTATAATCTGACTCATGTATTATAATCGTGGTCTTCCTCTGTGATTTTTTCCATCAATTATAATTCCAAAATTAGTCCTAGCAACCCTCCATTCTTACTGATCTCATTGCAAAACCAACACTCAACCATAACAGTAAAAAGAGAAACTATCGGAAAGAAAATGTTTATAAATTACAAAAGTGCATACCAGTTAAATTAGAAAATTGAGTATTAAACTGACGAATTCAATCACAGTACTAAAGAATAGGTATAGGTATTTTAATTTTAAAAAGAAAGTTATTTTACTACTATACTGTTACTGTAAATTAAATGTCTTTCCCTTTTCAAAAAAAACTGATATGGTTATTATTATTATTATTATTATTATTACCTTTTTTTCTTGTCATATATTGAACATTTTATTAAATTATTTACCGAAACAGTAAATAAATGTAAAATGTTAAAATTTATAACCTTAACATTAATAATTTATTTAAATATTTTGAATGTATAGTTAATAATTAATGAATAACAATATATCAAATATTTTACTACACAATATATGTACATAAATATCTATTAGGTACCTATATTATTTGCTAAAATAAAATTTGAGTCTATAAAATTTTTTTTTTTTTTTATGGTATACCCATGAAAGTGTTATCTTCAGAAAGATCTTGCGGATTAGCATTACAACATATGATTATCAGACTTGAATTTGTATTTTGATATTGATATTTTTCATATAGGTATATCTAAGTATAATTATTATTTTTATAGTAAAATATTTTTTGATAGGTAGAATAATATACAATAAGTACATTAGATTGCATACTGCATTCAAAAACAATAGCCTAGTCATATTTCAAGTCATTGCCAGATAACTTGGTATGGCTGTGAGGGAAGTGCAAGCTCCAATTATTGTATCCCAAACTTTGTTACCGTAATAGGTAGCATATTGTGATAAATATGAAAATGAACAACGCTGAACGCTGGGAACTAGTGGTAAATGGTGGTCATATCATCATGCCCCAAGTTATCTGACAGCAACTATACTAAATTTGTTTAAATATTAATTAACAATCATTATTCAAATTGAATGCATAAATTGATATCATACTTAGCTATTTAAAACGTTAACAAAATATTGATTTTGCTACTTAAATAAAATTGTGTATGAAATATTGAAATCTACTAATTTTGTAATATAATGCGCATTGTAAAATGTTATTAACTTTGGTCAAACGAATTTTAAAATATTTACTTTTGAATTTCGTTGACGACACACATAATGTCCAAGGTAGAAAATCGCGTTTTCATTTTCGTTTTTTTTTCGTACAACCATTAAAATAAAATAACTATTAGATCGCAAGTTGTTAATTTTGCAAACATAATATTATATTAAATAAGAAAACATAGTATGACAGCACAAAAGTTAAAACCAAAACTTAAAACAAAACAATATTTAGCAAACGCAATCAATTCGTACGGAACGGGTAGTGATACCGACAACCCGTCTGCTATCAGAATAATGTCATTGTTAGCTTATCACAGTTTACGGATTCGACCAAAGACTACGTAGTTATCGTCGTGTAGACGGTCAATGTGCAATTAGGTAAAATGGTTTGTTTTTTTTTTTTTTTTTATTCAATTCCTCTTATGGCTTGCAGGGCTTACGCGAACAAGTGCCAAGTGGTGGAGGGGGGTGACAAATAAGTAAAATTGCCGACTTCAACAACAATATAAAAAAAAAACCGGGATTATCTCGCACTACGTTCGGAAGATGTGAAAAACATATAATATATGAACATTATATGTAATACTAAATATAATATTTTAGTAATTTTGACTCATCATTGAAACTGCTAAAAAAAAAAAAAACAAAAAAAAATGTGGTCACCCATCCAAGTACTAACTTTGCCAGACGTACCTACTTAACTTCAGTGATCGGACGAGAATTTTTTATAGAAAAAAGGGTAGGTACTTTTAAAATTTTCGCTTCCCAAGCGGAATGGTTTGAACGCCGTAAAAAATGTTTACACATCAGAAAAAAAAAATATGAACATAATAACATTTTTTTATTATTCTTATATATTTTAATACGAAACTGAAACTATAGAAATAAGTACCTACGAGTAAAAAAAAATAAAATGCACTATTTTGGTAAAAAAAATAGGTACCTACTAAATTATTAAAGTACCTACCTATAAAATTTTTTTTTGAAAATATTAAGAAATTATACCTATTAGGTACCTACATATAATATACAATATAAAAAATGTATTACTTTTACATCATAATCCTTCTTCCTTTTAAAATTGTCCATTTTGCAACAAGTATTTCTATATTAACATTATCTAAATTCTAAAATATCCTTTTGGAGTTCAACAACATAAATTTTTTTTGACGCTTTTCAGTTGTAGTAGACCTTATATAATTTTTAACTATTTTAAGTTCACTAAATGCCCGTTCATTAGATTCTGTGCTTACGGGAGCTGTATACACCAATCGAAGCATCTTAATCACATTTGGTAAAATGTCTTTAAGAGATTCTAATGTTTTAAATATTTATAATAAATTTGTCATGTCCTTGCAGTGATGAGCTAATACTAAAAACCCTGACTGGATTCTATCATAATCACCATGGGCGTCCATTAGGGGGGGGCAAAACAGGGACATGTCCCCCCCCTGGCTTTTCCGTACCTACTGTAAAAATTTTATTTAAATTATATTAAATCACTAAATCCAGTAGATAGGTACTATAATAT
>JAIPRL010004523.1:0-31572 GCA_025469235.1 Pemphigus obesinymphae | reverse complement strand
GCAAAAAAATAAAATACAAAACAGAAATATGCTTCATAACTAAATATTTTTAGGTTCACAATTTATTAAAATAATAATAATTTAAAATAAAAACTACTGAACATTTAACATTTAAAATGTGTAAAGTGACGATAATAAAGTGACAGTAAAGTGGTTATATGTTTTCTTTTTCGCTCTCGCCTATTTTAATTATTTATATGTGAACATCTGAACGGTTTTTTTTTCTATTTTTTACTAAAATTTGTGTTTAATTTTGCTGTTCATTATGTGTGTTTCGTCTTTCAAAGATTCCATATAGAACTGGTAATATTTTGATTTTTGTTTAGTCGTTAATTGTTTCGAATATCAAAATTATTGTTATCAACCACACGTAGTATTTATGAATTGGACTTTGTACCTACTCTTATGACTGTTGTATAAGCTTTATCTTTTATCGGCTACGACCGTCTTATCGCCGCCACCCAGTAATTCTGAACCGGTGATTTAAGACCCACCGCGCGTGCTGTATACACCGTGTGTTAAGTGCTACTAATTATTCAATACTCGTATATTACTCAAAGGCAGAACAAAAGTAACTTTTTAGTTTTTAAACATGGATACACTGACTACTGAGCTGGTTAAGTGGACCAAGTCAATGTTAGTTGACTTCATCTTGTTCAAGTCACTCCCAACTGCTATCAAACTAAGTGATGAACTGTCGCAGAAACTTAACTGCCCAAATGATTCTGTTTCACCACCATCAAACTCATTAGATGTTGCATATATACTACAATCAGTTGTTCCGAACTCAAAAACCTCTCTCAAAGTAATTTGAAAATGCACGATAAGCTCAACCGTCTTGGTATATCGGGATCTGCTGATAATGTCGTTAAACCCAAACTTCCCTTATTTAATAAGCCTATGAAAACGATCCAACCAATTTCTGATAGTAAGATCTCAGCTATAAAACGATCCCCACCAACGGAATCATCCAAGTTTATTGTCGGATCTGGTAATATAAAACCTACTAAGATTTCTGCCGCCCCTATCCGTAAACAATCGGATATATTCGTCTCAAGACTTGATCCATGCGTTACCAATGAGATGCTCAAAGCTGAACTGTTCCCTACATTTGACAACATCACCATCACTCAACTAATGACCAAGCATCCTACGTATGCCTCCTAACATATCCAACTGCTTCTTCAAAACCTAAATGAGGTATTAGAACCATCATTTTGGCCTGAAGGTGTCATTGTAAAACGTTTTTGGGGTCGTCTTCAACCAGGTATGGCTCTGAACTCGGCTCCAAAAAACTAAATGGAAAAGTAAGCTCTAATGTACCACTTGGCTTCTACTAAAATTTTAGAGGTCTAAGAGCCAAACTCGATTTATTTAAATAATATAATGTTTCTGTTTTTAATTATATTTTTGTTTGTCTAACTGAGACATGGCTTACTAATATTATCTATGATAATGAACTAGGTTTGTCAAATTATTTATTTTTCGATGCGATAGAAATAACTTAACGAGTAATTGCTATCGAGGTGGTGGTGTGCTCATTGCCATTCATATGACATCCGGTGTAAGTTACTGCCAACATCGATTAACAATATCGAGCATGTATTTGTGAAGTTTACAACCAATAATGTTGCCTTTATTGTTTGCTCCATCTACATCCCTCCTAACAGTCTTATCCACATTTATGAGTTCTTTATGTCTGCCGTCCATACTATAATCTCTACCCATTCCGATTGTATATTCCTGTTTTGTGGCGATTTTAATCTTCTTGACATAAGCTGGTCTAACAACAACTATGGGCTCTCTTTCAATTCTGTCTCTAAAGACTTTATATTGTTTATCTTTATATATACTAATGTTTTTGGTACATAATATAAACTTTAAAATTTATTTCTTAAGAGTGACACCAACACACAAATTAGGGTTAAAGTAATCACATGTTAATAAAGCTGATCTCTAGCTAGCTATCTTTAAAAACATCTATTTTATTAAACTAACAAAATCATAGATAACTCAATGGCTTCCCAAAAGAGAAACTGATGAGTTAAAAACAACTATCAGAATTGGAATCCGACTCTCCAAAGTTCTACAGTTTTACCACGCTTTTCAGTCGATTCTACATTGGTGTTGAGGCCCTTTAAACTATCAAAATCCTTGATTAATATGACTTCAGGTAATCATAAAAATAAATCTGTTAAGTGGCTAGGGATAAATGTACTTATATATGCATAACGAAAGATAATAAATCGATTGAGATTATTAATTACACAAATAATTTAAAAAAAAAATGGTTTAAGATAATACTTTTTATGAACCCCAATTCAGTTTATATTTAATAATATTATGTAATATACATAAAAGTGACACAATTATTTAACTTTAATTTAATATGCACCTACTGTATTTATAGCTCGATGTTATCGTAAGTTAATTTTAAGTTTATAATATTAATTAATTTATAAGTTTAGTTCATAAGTTAGGTACTAAAACAGTAACTTAAAAAATTATTATTAACAGAGGAGTTAGTAAAAGATGAATTCAAGATTGAACAAAAATGTAAGTAAATGTATATAAATTTACTTAAAATGTATTATGTACTATTTATTATTTAGATTGTATACTTAAATCAACTTATTGTATGAACTTTTATATAAGCAAAATATCTATAATATATGAGACATAAATTCAATTTAATTCTCATTCAAATATCTTTTCAAAATGTTTTTTCCATTTTAAAATGTATTAATTTAATAATGTTTTATTTTTATTTTATTAAGCTATAAATATGTTGATATAACTATGACATTTTTAATATTATACATACTTTTTAATCTAATTTAATATAACAATTAAAATTCGGTGCTATCCAACATTCAATTTGACTAAAAATTGGTAGATATTTTAGATTTAAAAAGCATAAAATACTATTGATAAACCACATTACATTTCATGATATAAACATCATTATACGTATAATTATATGCTCGTATATAATAATTATTATCGTATAATTATAATTTTAAATTAATTTTTCCAAATATTTTTATGTATGTTTTCAATACATTTTGATTTAGTTACAATTCTTATAAAGTAAAAGTATAAGTATAACTTAAAATATGTACTCAATAATAAGAATCGAGTGAAAAACACAAATATAATATTATTAAAAAATTAATAATTATAAAAATAAAAAATTTTTGAAATGTAAATTTTTCCTGTTTAAATTTGTTATAAATTAAAAATTAAAATTTGTTGATAAATTCTATTATCAGGAAAAAAATTATAAATAAGTTCACTTTTAAAAAAATTATTGAAAAGTTTACGTTTTTTGAAATTTCAAGTTTCTGTTTTCAAGAAATTATTTAAAAAATATATTAGTGGCCAGGACTCTTTTTATGTTACATTGCTGAAGGTTTTTATAAATTTTTAGTGTGAAATATGTAAATTAGGAGTTTTTGAATAAAGACATTTTTGGATGATAAATACATTCTAGGTGGTACTTTGAAACGATAATTTTTTAAATTTAGAATTTTAAATTTCTTTAAGAGTATAGAATAACTATAATAACATAAAATCAATAATTATAATATATAATTGCAAAACTTAATATCTTATTTAAAATTTACTAATATATAACCAATATTTATTTATAGATTTACCATACAATGTAGAAATTGCGAATAAATATAATATAGGTAAATTATTTTTAAGGAATTTCTCTTAAATATTATAATATATTTTATATACAATATACCTGTTTTATCCAACTTAAAAAATAAAAAGGAATCAAACTAGTTTCAGTTTAACCGTTTGTTTATATTTTATTCCCTAAATAATAAATTTGGAGTCTGTAACAGTTTTTCCGATTTTTGGAATCGGGTGAACAAGGTGTTTATAGACAATTTGTTCCAGCATGGAAAATAATATTTGTAGAGAGCTCTTGGTATTTATTAATAAACCATTCATAGTAGGTATATTCTGCTGGAATACCATGGTTACGATATTATCCAATGAGCTATAAAGACTTTCCAGTAATCTATCTCGAAGTTCCATATAGATCTAATGTCGTTAGTGTAAGATTGGGATATGTAATTCTACAGATATATATTTTTCGTAATGCTAAATTGTCGTTTTTAGACTTCATTCGTCTAACTTTCTGAACGAAATGAAACTTTAGACTATTGTATAGTAGAAATTATAATGCATGTTATTATTGGCGTACTTCTCATTAATAAAATCGCTATTCTGATCTTTATTTGTAACAATTGAATTATTATTTAGGTTAGAAGGAAATATATGCTTAATATTAATAATATTGTTATTTACATATTTTTAGATACCTTCGCCACACGTAAGTGCCACTAAATATATTGGTTAATATTATTTAAATTAACATTATTATATAATATTATTTTTATTTTATATTATTATAGAATTCATATAATAAATAAAATACAATTATTGTTGGTTCTTTTTATTTCCTACCATTTTCCCAACGTTCAGAAAAATAATTAGTGCACTATTGGTTTCTTGCATAAGTTATGATATTGATGTGATATATTCGATATCTAAGGAATTCTAAAGTTTTCGGTCTCATCATCTTGCTGGTCAATTTATGTTAAAACCTTTATTGAAGTAATTAAAATCTTAATTGTATTATAGGTAACGGTATCTTACGCCAAACCGTAAGATAAAATCTGCATTACAACTTCTATTCCTTTACAGCTAAATCGCATGCTATTTTAGCAGTTTTTAAATGTATCCATTAAATATATACCACTTTTGAAAATCCAAGACTTCTAAGCAGTCTTTATTTCAAATAAATCCAACTCTATATTTCTAAAACCTCTCAGTTACTATTATCATGAAAAGTAATTATTTAACTCTCAAATTCCAAATTACTAATGTTATAAAACTATGGGTCGTGAATCATTTCGGAATTTCTGAAATCAAGATGTCAGATCAATGTATAGTGTAATACACGACATGCCTTCTTGCGTGAGGTTAGCTTGTACCTTTTCTCTATGGTATTAAACTTCCTTACATTTGACTAATACCTATATTTTCACAAATCTGAACCTAATATATAACTATTTATAAGCTATTTTAATTTAACAGATTTATAAATATACAATATATATTATAAATATATACGTTATTACTATTATTTTATTAAACGCCAGTCGACAATTTTGCATAATATACAGACAATAGTGGTTCATGTTATGGAGCACAGGCGCCACCTAAAATTTCAATAAATTAGTCAGTTTTTATATATACAATTATTATTTATTTATTACTGTTGTCGGGCCCGTAAATATTATTATTGTACCTAGATATTACTCATCGCACCGCTGTATTGTTGGTTTCGATTGGTAGCGGGTCTTGTTCGTACACAAATATGAAATGTATATTTTTTGTAATAAAAATGGTTTTTATTTTCGTATGTATGAATATGAGTATAATAATTATTTAAACAAAAATCTATATGTATCGGTATGGATACGTATACCTACATAAGAAGTTATAATAAAAGTACAAGTAAAATTTTATAATAATACGTAATAATAATAAATACTTACATATACCTATACGTATGAGCAGTCCATAATAACAGTAGGTATAATATTTATTCCGCAGGTATTATTATTATTATTATAACCGTTTGTATACACGGCGGCGTGCACTAGCAACCACTCGACCGCGATGAATAACGACAGATGCCGATAACTGTAGTCAATGACAGCGCTCCAGCCATTTGGGTGGCATAAATGCGTGCACAATTTTTCCAAACTAATATGGAATGGAGTATAGTGATAGTTGATTTGCCAGAGAAGAATTCATATTGTTCATTAATTAACACATGATTAAAAAATAAATTAATATTAGTTTAAACAACTTATTCAAACATTTTGGCTAAGTATGCGAAGATTGTAATTATTGGACGGTAATTGGTAACTAATGGCGAGTTATCAGATTTTAAGATGGGAATAATCGAACAAATTTTCTAAACAACCAGAAATTGTACTATTATTGAAAGTCTATCGAAATAAGAGGAAGATTGGAAACATAAGAAAGTGACGGTAATTACATAGTAGACGAACAGAAATACCATCGGGTCCGTTAAAGTTTTTATTAGCTATTATAGCTCGTCTTGGTCGAACGAGACGAGGTGAAGTGAGGCGACTATCTAAATTCTCGTTTTATTCAGTTGTTTGTACTGGCCATGCAGAATGGACATAGTTGAGTTAAATAATGCAGCAGTATTGTGCACCATTACCTACTATAATTTTCTTGATACACATCATTAAAAAAACATTAAAAAACTGTGAAAAATGAGATGGTGGATGACAAAAATACACCGAAACAGAACAAGGTAATAGTTTTGCTTCGAATCCCATAATATCGGTTAAGATTGATAAAGCTCGATAAATTTAATTGTTACTTCATTAGTCCAGTAGACACTTTAACAATTAATTAAACGTAAAGTCACGTCAATAACCAAAAAATTAACAAATATCGAACGGCTGTCAGTAATGGTCAATAATTTCATACTGAATCAGCGCGAGAATGTAGTTGGTAAGCCTCGCCTAGTGTCTTTTGTCCTTTGACTCTGGACCAAAAAACCGATACCGAACGGTGCGCGCATGAGATGAGACGACACAAGTGAGTCGACTACACTCTTGTGTTCACGCTGCCTCTTATAATCTCAGTGAGAGTGTAGGGGAAGCATTCGAGTATCAAGAGTGACAACAATGTCTTTAAGAGAGAATGAAGAGGAAGAAGGTAGATCAAAAGGTAAATGTTTATACAATAAATTCTAGATGAGAAACGATGTTGGTTGAATATAGACTAATGAAAAGTATTTTGAAAATAAAATGGCGGATTCAGTATAATTAGATGATGAAGATTGAATAAGTTGTATGTGTTATATTATTGTTAGGACTTCTTAATCATTGAGTTTATTATATTTAATATTTTTTTTCAATTCATAGGAGAACCAATAGGAGAATTTGCGTATTTTCGATTGTCTTAGTGGGATAAATCATTATATACATGTGAGAATAGCATCATTAAAAACGGCCGCAGTCATATTAGAGCTGTATTGAGCAAATGTCATTGGTCAATTAAAGGATTTAAAATATCGAGAGGCATCAATATAATCATAATTTTTAAAGTCACAATATTCGGAGTTTTGTGTTGTTTCATGAATTGTGGTAAGAGAGGGAGAGAAAACATTTACGGAGGATGCTAAAGATCAGGTTTAATTAAAGGAGTGGTAGCCTGGAAAAGAGATATTTTACTTGAGGTGGAAAAAACTAAGTCTAATAACTCGTTTTAAGTGTTGGAAATGGTGTTACATTGAAATAGGTTAAAGAAAAAAAATTGAATCATAAATTAATGAAACTGGAGTAGAGATAGAACTGGAGGATTTTAAACTAAGGTCATCATAAGACCAGCTGGTCTTAGGAATATTATAATCACTACATAGAATTAGGTGTTTAGATTTAAGATCGGAAAATAATTTTTCTATACAGGATGTATGTGTTTCGTATAGTAATGGACAGAATTTTTAATTTTTTTTTAATTTTTTTTTTTTTTTTTTTTTTTTGGGAGGGGGAGGATAATAAACAGTTTATATGCAAACAGATTTAAGTGTTAAATTAATTCAATTTAATTGACACGTGTTTCGATCAGTATGAATTTAAAATTAGACTTAATAGCAATAAGGACACGGAAGCTAAGATTGGTATTTTTATTTCTATCAAATCTAATTAACTGATAGTCATTTAGATCAAACACAGATTTGCGAACATTTGTGTGATGGGAGCTAGAATTTATGAAAAAGTTAGCGCGTGTTAGGACGAAGAGAACTTAGTTTTTTAAAGAAAGAGAACTGTTGAAATCCTGACGACGGTTGATGATACGATGCATGCCGTGAATGTACTTGATTATGATGTCCAGTTCTCCCTTTTCATTCCTATCTCCTTTATTTCAGCATAGGTTTGACGAATTATTTAGCGTTCAATAGTTGTACAGTCATATGAAATACAGATCAAATGCTAGAATAAAGTTTGAGATAATATGAGGGACTTCTTCTTTAGGTTTCAGTATTATGTTAAGCGTCCTAATGCCACTGGAGTGACCAAGTTCTAGATTGGAAGATAGAATAAAGGAAGATGCGCGAAAAGTAAAAACAATGAAGATGAATTAAGGAATTAATGGTCAGAGGGTACGAAAGAATATTAGAATACCCTAGCATGAGAATTTATATCTGAAAGCAATATTGACTGGGGTCTTTCTGGTAATAATAAAGACACTACAGATAAGAACTTTAAATTTTTTTTGAAAATATTTTAAATAATAACAAATTGAATTTTTTTTTTTTTTTTTATATGAGGGATAAAGATATAAATAATGTATATAATTTTATTTTCATTTATAAAAAAATAAATAAATCACATCGATAAATTAGAAAAAAATTATTTAATATGTATATATAGTTATATATAAACCTAATAAAAAACCACTCGTGTTAAAATTTGAATTAGTATTATATATTTTAGTCAATTATGAAATCTAAAACATAGGTAATCAAAATATTAAAATACCTAAAAATGTATATTTTCGTAAACACTGTATTTAAAAATAAAAATTGATTTTATCATTTAACAATAACATGTTTATGTTTATTAAGGTATTTGTATAGCATGCGTTAAAATAATTTAAAATGTTTACTTCATTTCACCCTAGTCTGCAAAATACATAATTATAATATGAGATTACCTATCTGAAAAATATCATTCTACACATTAATTAGATACAATATATTTACCATAACAATTTGTTTTTTATGTATCTTTTAATATTTTAATATTTATTAAATGTATTGTTTATTATATTTTAGCTCATGGTAAAATCTATCAGACATTAATACATGTTCATGATGGTATGATTCATAATATATTTAATTTTTAAAAATAAATAAATACGTTAACATTGATCATTAGACATATTTTTAGAATAAAATTTAGTATACAATGATATTTCTTTTTTTGTTTCACCATGACATGATGCATGTGAATATACAATATATATAATTAAATTTTAACTACAATTATAATTACCATGTATATAAATAACATATTATATTTCAATCTTAAGTATATTATAAAACAAAATAATCAAAATACAACCCTTCGGTTCTCGGACAGGATAATGTAGTAATATAATTTTAAATTTGAAAAACAAAGATATTCACTAAATTGGAAAGGACAATATGAAAGAAATGAATCAAGGACATTTGACACCCGTTAATAGGACTTTTGACACCTAGGGTTTTTACTCGTAGGACAATTCATATTAATTTTTTTTTTGTATTTTTGACACTTGAATTTGATAATTGAATATATAATCATAGGTGCTATCAAATAAAAAAATGAATATATAAAGATAAAAAAATTATTAATTATGATTTAATGTTTGATTACATACGATACGGCTTTTAAAAAACTTATAAATACACAATTTTTTCTAAATTGAAGACCTTGCGGCAACAATCAGACATATTACTTTTTCAAATTGTTCAGGAGGAACAAAAAACTGTTTTATAAATTAGCAAATAGTTATAAAAATTAACGAAAAATAAATTCAAATACCTTAGCAGTATTTATAATTGATATTATGAAAAAAAATATCAAAATACTTCTTAAATGCTTCTTTTTATGTGTTTTATAAAAATAAAATATTTAAATAATAAAGGTAATAGCGTTTAATAATTTAAACAAAACAATAGGAGGAACACTTTTAGATAAAAGTTTGAATGTACAACAAAACCAACAACATTTAAACATAAGTTGATTATTTTAAAACATAATAAAAATAAAACTGGCATTATTAAAAAATATTTTAAATAAAAATTATTTTTTTAAACTTAATAATCTTAATATATTAAAAATAATAGAAAAAAATATATTTTTTAGGTATTTGAATAACATTTTTAATAGAACAATATGAGTACCTAACACTTATAGATAAAAAGTTTGAATGTACAACAAAACCAACAATACAATGTTTCACAAAAAATAGGAGGAGTAGTAGTAGTATAATTTGGACAGTTTTGGAACCGCCACCCTTG
This sequence comes from Pemphigus obesinymphae, assembly GCA_025469235.1. Classification (NCBI taxonomy): domain Eukaryota; kingdom Metazoa; phylum Arthropoda; class Insecta; order Hemiptera; family Aphididae; genus Pemphigus; species Pemphigus obesinymphae. The sequence goes on along the minus strand of JAIPRL010004523.1, from coordinate 21,434 downwards.
CACCTTGCACCACTCTTGCCCCGCAGCACTCTTGCACCTTGCACCGCAACACCCTTTTACCTTATCACGTGTTGTTTATTTCTTATCAGTTGATAACAAGTAATCCTATAATATCTTATGAATTGATAACAAGTTCTTCCTATAATATCTTATCTAAATGTTGATAAGCTATCAGTGCAGGAAAAAATTTTTTGGATCCATACTGAATCATTGCAGTAAAAAAACTTTTTGAACCCATTGTTTACAAGCATATCATTTCCCACCACTAGGTCTACCGTTCCATCGGGTGTCACCCCACCTACCTTCTCCATTATATCATATACATTTATACTTATATTATATTAAAAACCGAAATCTCTTATCGTTTTTATTTTTATTTCCCGCCGTATATTCTTATCACATGCAAATTATTATTATATTTCCCGCCGTTATCATTACGTAACCTATGTTGTCCATCGCCCGATGATGGGTATCAATATCTATTATCGGTGGACACCAATCATGTTGGACACCAGTCGTAGTGGACACCATACTTCCACCCTTGGCAGCCCTCTTCTTCCGTTACCGTTGTCCATAGGAATCTCACTGCCTCTCACCCGCTACTCTAGTAAATGTTTACGGTGTCCAATACCGTAGGACCACAGCGCTCAATGCACGCATCACTATAGGACCACTCCACACCCCTCGTCTATATTAGCGAGTTCATTTTTTTTCATTTCCACACTTCTACCTACATCCCTATCATTGTTATCGTCGTCCACCGGCCACCGCATATTTGGACAATTAACAAACTCCGACAGGTTCGTACCGGTATATACTAGTGTGTCCGTCTCTATACAATTTACATGGGCCACAGCGTCTCCGCTCATCAGTCTTGTACTATTTACAACAGACAACACACGCGTTTCCATTATCACCGTATATCGGTTAATTACATTGATATAATGTAATTATATGAGTGGGTACTGAAAAGGAGAATTGTTAAACGAGACAATGTCGTTACACAATTTAATGTTGTGGTCTTACTCGGTAGTGCGCTCGAAAAAGATTCTTCGAAATCACAAAAACTCGTTCTCGCTACTAGATTTCAAGATGTCAATAATATGTTATCTGAATTTCATACCGAACAGGATAGTATTATGGATCAATTAATTGCATTATATCGCGATAGGTAATTTGCTATATTACATGCTCCTATTGAAGTCACTATAATTGAACAATTTTATTTATTGAAAGCTCTCGCATCAAATATCAAACTTGATGCTTCTTGGTCTTCGGACAAATCATCAATAGTAAACTTGCATATACAGTTACCAAAAATTAAATTACCCAGTTTCGATGGGGATTTTTCAAAATGGTGTTATTTTCGAGATACATTTACGTCACTCGTCACCAATGTTGAAAAGTTTCATTATTTGGTTTCTTCTGTTTTGGCTACTGTTTCGTCTATCGTGTGTACATTACCATTTACAGATGCTAATTATATCTTGGCATGGCAAGCATTACATGGTAGTTTCGATAATAAACGTTTACTCATCACTAATCATCTTGACATAATTTTTCGTTATACTCCGTTAACAACAGAAACGTTATCAGGTCTAAAAACATTCATGAGTACATTTCAAGAAAATATAGTCATAATTTCTGCTCTCGAAGTCGATAACTGTGCTGGGTTTTTGTTATTTTACATTGCGTCTAAGGTATTACCGTTTATAACTAAGCGATTGTTTGAAGCAGAACATCACTCAAATAAAGCCTGATATAACATTATTATTAAAATGTATACAAACCCGTTGTCAAATTTTACAAAATACTACATCTAATTCCACACCGGTCAAAAATAATATAACTGCAGGTCGAAAACCTAGTTATATCAAATTTCCTTTTATTACATCAACTTAAGTAAAAAAAATCATGTCCTGTGTGTGAAGAATCACATTTTTTGTTTTAATGTTCAAAGTTTTAAAAAAGGCAGTAAAAGATCGATTTAAATTCGCGCAATCGCGGCATCTGTGTATGAATTGTCTGAGTTCTAAACATAAAACTTCTCAGTATATTTCTACTTGTAAGTGTCGACAGTGTTTAGCCAAGCATCATTCGTTAGTACATTTAGAAAAATACTTGAATAGAATTAGAATACTCAACAATTATGGTCAATGAATCCAAGTTCGATTCAGGATCACAAATTTTTGCAATAAAAAATGCATGTTTGTTGCGATTGAGTTTACCACGTTACCGTAGTAAATATGTCGTGGTGGATTTTTCACAAACTCTTGTAACTGAAACTAAGGATACCACAGTTTGTGTTTTAATACTTCTACATTCTAATTTTCCTAAATTAGCATGTTAACCTGTAATTCTGCCTCGGATTACAGGTACCATGCAAACTTCAAAATTACATTCCACCATTCGGTCTTCGTATGCTGATCTAACTTTAGCAGACCCTCATTTCGATACACCTGGCCCAATCGAGATTTTATTAGGTGCTGATATATATACTACAATTTTGAAGGATGGTGGACGGGTCATACATATTCCGGGATTACCTTATGTGTACGAAACTATGTTAGGGTGTGTAATATCTGGCCAATCAACACTACAGAATGCACCCGTGTCAGTTTTTCTTATGTTGACTTCGGAACCTTCGTTGGATAAATTGTTACAACAATTTTGGACAATTGAGGAGCCAACTCCACCAGTACAGCCTTTTACTGATGAAGACAAGGCCAAAGATATATTTCAACGCACTACTTCACGTGATAATGTATCATGTCGTTATTGCTAGAATTCAAACCACCAACCAGTGAAGTTATGGTTTTGACAACTTTGACGGATCACACTACTGAATGAATTACTCGGTTTCCATCGTTATATCAATTGCAATGAGTGGTTTCGTATATGCACCGCTTTATTCAATAGGTAAAAAAACAACCATGTTCATCGTCAAACGGACCAATCAATATAGACGAATTTAATGATTTGTTTTCACTTGTCACTCGTTTAACCCAATACCAATATTTTGAAAATTATTTTCGTATACTCGAGTCGCCTAATAACAAATTGTTACCTCGTGCTATTGCTCGTCTCGCACTGTTTATCGATGGAAATGGTATTATACGCATGGGTGGCCAGTTGCGCCATTCGGAAATACCTTTTGAGTAACAATGTCCAATGTTATTACCAAAAAGTTGTTACTTATCAGAATTGTTAATTCGACATTATCATTTTAAATTTAAACATGCTGGACTACAGTTAATTTCTTCATTAATTACTAACCAGTATTGGATTTTATTCACTGGATCCGCTATCCGTTATGTTATTTTCAAATTTTGCACTTTTTTCAACTTTTTCTGTTCATTATATTATATATTATTAGTATAATCTTTAGTAATTGTCAAGTATATCATTAACCAAAGGTTTGATCAGAATCTTTTTTTTTTTAGAAAGAAATAATATATCTTGGCTTTCAAATTAAATATATCCACCACCAGTATCCTACCTAACGAGCGAAATGCTTCCTTGTCCTACTGACTGGTTTTTTTAGTAAAAATATTAAAATTAATATTATATTACATTTATTTTATGATAATAACCATGAATATGATATAGTATGACATTTTATTATATACCTAATTTAACTTATTCTTTTATTCTGAATGATGACAACACATATACATGGCAATCTTAATATTATGTAGTAATTATGTATTTAGTAATATACGAGTATATATGATTATTCCTCAAGTTCCAAATCCTCAAATATATTTGCCTACAAAATGATGGTTATCCTTAAATACCTATGTCAATAATCGTATAGGTAGCGGATTATATGATAACGTTGCATTTAAAATCATACGAAATCGTGTATTTAGATACGAATTTTGTTATATTATTATTGCGAAATAGCCCAAAATCCTCATACTAGCTCTATGTGAATGGTCTTTGGCCACGAAAATTCAGGACACTGGCAATATGGGTGAACAGTATCGTGTTGTTGATGAATTATAATCTCCTGTTAAGATCCCCGTTATGGTTACATGATGTTATCAGATTGTGATGAGATGCTCAGTCTTTTTAATTTCCGGGGAGATCGCAAGCTGTTTATTTCCTGTTCTCATTCATACTATGTGTAGTTACCGGTGATTATCTCTGCCGACTGATAAGATAGGAATTTTTAGGAACCTAACTGGGTAAGGAGGAGAACACCTCGACGGGGCCAAGCCATTCACCGTAGTGACAACCTGTTAATGTGTCTGTTAATCCGTAACCACTGTCGTTACATCTACTAGCGAGATGTTGGCATAGATGGACAAAAACGAACGTCGTTGCCAAATGCAGTAGAAAGATACTTCAGTCATATCTAGGGCAGTGGGTCGAATCTAATAATTTAAAAACCAAAAGATCCCATGATCCATTTAGGAGATAAATATACTGAATGTTTTAAAATTATTATGGTTTTTTCTTATAGTTAAAATGAATCCGCACATATTCTGCCCATGGATTAGCGGTAAATATATATTAAGTAGTAATATTTCAAAGAGATTTAATACAAAAATAATTACTTTTTATGATAATACCAAGTTATAAGATTATATTATTCAAGATTTCAAATTTTTTTTATACAAAGACAAACTATAATATACACAAATAATTTTGTAATTTTATATAAAGACTTTATTACTATTTATTATACTATAGCATATAAAAATATAATAACTTCTAAAAATTGGAGTCTTATGTAAAAAAGAAAGAAAATGTATATAACGAATTTATACAGAATGTAGATTCATTTACTATAAAGATCATAAATAATATATAATAAGTGCAATGTGTTTATTTATATTTATAGAAAATGCTGGTAAGTGTGCTTAGAATATATTTTATACACAATTAATTTACATATTTATATTTATATATATATATATAGATTTTTACTTGCTCAAATGTTGTAATAACCTATTATTTTATTTTAAAACTATAAACGAAAAATATTAAAGAACGAATATCTAACGTATAATGAACAAACACTATTCAAATTTATAATATAATATTTTAATATTTCTTCTTTTACAATATATACTATGCAAATAAATAGAGACGATATTTTTGTTTTTCTTAAACGTTAAATATATAGTCTTATGAACTTGGCAGATTTTAATATGGAAAATTATATAGTTTTTAAACAATTATTTCAGTTCGATCAATACGTTGTATAGGTATACGCTGCAAGGTCAGCGTGCTCTGAAAACCATAGACTTGGATCGATTTACACCACTAGGTATGGTAGGCTGGATTGTGATTAGTGATGGGCACAACCGACTAACGCCCATCGAATTATTCGATAGTCGCTCTAAACTAGTCATTCGACTATTGACAATGATCATTCGACTATTAATTAGTCTATATGATTCAATCGGTTAACTATCGACTGAATATTCAACCGGTTAAAAATAATTAATAATAATAATTTCAGTCGAATAAAATAAACTACCCACATAGCTAATATAAATAATAATAATAATTTCACAGATATTGCGCCGCCGGGAAAAAAATCGTATTATTAAGATAATATACCGATATTCCCGCGTGTCGGTTATGGAGTCTGGACTTTGGTCTTATGGCTTACGCACGCGTGTATTATCAATAATATTATTTTGATATGACATACATAGTGAGGTTTTATTACAATTTTTAATTTTTGAGTTGTACATTTTAAAAGTAAATATGTATAAAAAATCGTTCTTTTGTGTGGAATTGTAAGTATCACTTTTATTGAGTACACACCTCATTAGTAGAATTACTTTTGCAATTCGTATACGTCGGTTTAAGTATTTTATCGAAAATAATATTGACACAGGCATTCGCTTTCTAGAAGATAGTCGTTAACTCCTAAAATGTAAACAGTTGACAAAATAAATAATCCGAAAATTGATTGAACTTATAATTCTCGGATTAACGCATACACAGCCGAAACGGTAAGTCAATTTGCACGTAATTCCATCTCCCACCACTCTACCTACCCCTAACGGAGATCGAAATCGAGACCTATGCGTGATAACGACTATACCTATACTACACCTACATGAGAACTATATTATATTTCGATCTTAAAAGTACGGTAATCGACATAAACAACACAAATTCGTTCGATTGAGTAAGAGCCGTACGGGGACGAAAAAGATCCGGTCCGGGGTTAACGACGCAGCGAAACACGATCGCGTCGTCGGCGTGACGCGAAAACGCGCTGAAAAACGAGTCGAAACGATCCGCGGATTTGGGAGTGATAAGAGTTGGGCGAGGTGGGGAAAAAAAAAATAACGTGGAAAGGTGATAACGGTTCGGTCGGCAAAACGACGTGGGAGCCGAGGAACCCCCTACCGTATTCACCCCGCAAAACGGTATTCCGCGCGGCCAATCACCTTCTATTTTTTGGCACGCGTAGCAGAATCTCGCGAAAACGGGACGCGGAAAAATTCTGAAAAATTTGAGAATAGTTGGCGAGGACGTCCAGCGTTGAACAGCACGGAAACGCGGCGGCGGAATAAAATCGAAATATTTCGGGCGAAATCATAGGAGAAAGAAAAAAAGTTAGCGTTTTATATTCGATTATTCAGTCGGTAATATGAAGTAGTCGATTTTTCAGTCGGTAGTTTACACTAGTTGATTATTCAGTTGGTAGTTTACACTAGTCGATTATTCAGCCGGTAGTGTGAAGTAGTCTTTTTACTAGATTATTTAGTCAGTCAGTCGGTTATATACTACGACTAATCGACTATTCATTAATACTATTCGAATAGTTTAGTTGAATAAAATTCAGTTGTTACCGGAAATTTTCAATCGACTATTCAGTCGATAGTTTGGTTTTACAACCGATTATTAATTCGGTTGTAAGAATCAATCGGTTGTGCCCATCACTAGTTGTGATTCAATACGATGGTTTCCAAATAACACTGTCATTCTTTTGCGAAAATTTATTTTGGTCAAAACGATGACTTCAGTTTTTTTTCATTGCTGGTTCGTGTCCTTTTGTGGTCACCCAGTTAAATACGCTGCACAAAGTGCCTTCTAACTTTTCTTTAAGAAGAGAGAGTATGGATCTTGTCGTAAGTCAAGCATACACAGTGATCTGTAGGCAGATGGATTGTCCAGAAGCCGTTCCGGTTTTGGCAGAAGAACCAGATTTGCTGAGTTCTACGTGACCGGGTAACAACTTCGTTTGGTACGTTGTCTGGTCCCGGCGCTTTTTTGTTAGTTCACGCTCTGGAAAAATCAGAAAATGATTTTCCTAATCACATTAAATCGTTCTGTAATATTTGTTTCGAAGTATATCATTTGATTTATTTTACTAAAATAATAACAACATATTATTATTAACATGATTTTAAAAATGAATATATAACTTATACATAAAATAATTTTTAATGCTTTTTAGAGGTTGTGATTCCAGAATATGAAGAGTTACGGAGTAAGTTATTTTTTTTAAATAATTTAAGTTTTTTTGAATAAAAAATAAAAATAAATAACTAATTTCTACATACCGAGTTTGTTAGCAAAATATGTTTTGCTAATATATGGAACTTTTGCATTTTGGATTTAGCAATGAAATTTTGATTTAGATTGTGAAACCGTGGCCCAATATATTGTAAATAATATATGGTGTTTATATTCATTTTTATTCTGAAACTAACTTTTCGGGAAAAAGGAGTCGAGTGCATGTTATAATGTAAAGAATATTAATGATATCTAAATTTCTCTGAATATAGTACTGATAAGAGGACGTTGTACTAGAAGTACGACACGATCTTCAAAATCCTATGTTATCGTGATTCACGTTTCTGTGACCTTTAACGCATGTGTATCTGATTGATCGGAAATCTAGATGAACGTTTTATGTTTCTATGATTTTCTCAAGTCGATAAAAATTAAGAACTCGCAAACATGTTTTTTTAACAATTATCGTGACTCTACGATAGCAAAAAATTATATCGACACAAGACTATTTTAAATAACTTTGAAAATACATCTAAATATTTTTCAGTTAGGTATAAGAAATTTATTTTTATTCAAAATTATTTATACAGAACCCCTTAAAAATCGTTCGTATGATTTCCTTTGAATATGTAATAATTGGATTTTTATATCCAGTAGTTTCCAGAGAAAAAAATTGAACTACAGATCAGAGACTGGAACTCAAGCGAAATATTGGTTATGGTTTCGGTACAGATTCTTGGAAAATAAAAATTTCTGTTTCGGTTCTGATTCCGGGTTTTTTAATTTTTTAATTCAGTTCCAGAACCGGTATTTACGGTTCCATAAAAAACTGTTCTTAAAAAATATATATATTTTTTATATATTAATATTTTGTGTATAACAGGGGTGAACGCAATGGTGGTCTTATATTTTTGTTCTCAGGAGTTAGCGGTAGGGTAACCAGATGAATCGAGAATTTCCAGACGGAGTTTTGGAATTGGCGTATGTTTTTGACTTCATAGCCCATGCCTGAAAGTCCCTCGGAAATTTCCTATTCGGAGATATCATTAAGTAGACCCTTGATAATAACTTTTAAGACTCGCTCGTCAGGTAGTGGGAGGGTATGGAATTCGGCGTTGGAAACTGTAAGGTATCGTTGGACGATACGGAACACTTCCACATCGACACAAATGAGTTTGAGAGTATTTCCGTTGTGGGATTTGGCCTGGAGTGCCGATTCAGGTAGGGTAGTCATAAGTTTGGTAGCGACTCTACGCTTGTCGGATGTTTGAATGAATATAGGTGGAATATGGAGTTTTGGTTGGTCAACCATGTTAAATTAATTTGACGGTGATGTAGAGCGGAGAGAAGCCGAAGAGGAAGAAGTGTTTGTCAGGGAAATAGACCGTCAGTTGGTGCCGGTGGATGCGGGAGGGGAGTGCTTGTTTGCAGCGACCAATGGGGTGCCAGAACGGATTTTGGTGGATGACGGAATAGTTGGCGGGGAAAATGAAGTTTTTGCGTCGGTGGACATGGGAGACATGAATTTTTTGATTTTCACCAATGGGGGACTACCAGTGGTTGAGCGGTCTGAACCATCAGGAGATTTGGAGGGAGAACGACGTTTTGGTCCCTTTTCCTCCCTTTCGCTCCCTGATGGGAGGACGAACGCGCAATTTTAATGTCTAACTGACAGTGAGATGGGTAACGATGTGTGATGTTGAATTTCCTACGCGGTCGCGTCGGGAGCCGCGAGCTACACTCTAAGGCTGCGCGTGATACGTACTTAGGCCTTTGCGGGTGACGCGATGTGTGGAAAGGCGGACGAAGAAATACTGTTTGAGTTTGGTGGAGGTGGCATTGGTGTAATCGAGAATGAACGGGATGTTGGTATTATTTTGAGAAACGTGTCCCGTATATATAACCGATGGACCTCGGAGACATTTCCTTCTTCCTACTGTCGGTGTTAGGTTTTTGGTATCATATGGGGCATCTTTAGAAAGCGGATGATCTCCCAAATTCAATGATATCCCACTTGTTCCGATCTACCCCTTGGTTTCATCAAAGGAGGTATTTGTGGTATGCGCCACTCTCATTGGCTCAACAGCAAACGAAGACACTTCCTTTTCTTTGTAAACAAAAAAAAAAAATATGTATATATATTGGGCTTGGCTAATTTTTTTTAATTAAATAAAATAATAAACCTAATTATATAAAGGAAATCAACAAATAATTTTTTGTTATAACTAATTGTTGATTTTTAAATGTATTTCACCACAATAATCAAAGTGAAATGATTCATTATCCATTTTAGTATTTAGATAAGACATTATATTCATATTTTAATTTTTTATTTGTTATTCGAACACGACAATTTTCAGGGCCTATACTAGGTCGCGAAATAAGATACGACTCCATTATCAACCATAACCCCTACAATAGTTTATAATTTAAGGATATAATACAGACAAATTATATCCATTGTAGAAATTCCCTTCAATATGGCCAGAATAATCTCAATGGGAACTAATATTTTTTCATTAACAATTCAATATGCATAATAATACATTTTATTTTTTAATCAAGTTAATAAGATAACAATTTTTTTTTAAATTTAAATTTAAGATTATTTGAAATACTTTTCAATTAATATGAAATGTTGGATTTTGTGCTAATTTAATTAAAATAGTTTTATTAAATTTACATTAGAAATATGACACCCATTTTACATGCGTAATATTTTGATCAGTGCCTATTGTGATTTATTTATAATATCCATTTATTTTAAGATTATGGCTGCAATTATCAATAATATGGCTACAGATATTTATTTTTCTTTGTATTAATTATAATTAAAAAAAATTCAATATTTATGAATTATTTAATCAGATATTATAATTTAATCATTCAGGTATAACATTTTAAATTGTACGAGCGTGTGGTGTTATTTTAATTATGTTATATCTTTGTATAAAATCTGTAGAATTTTACTGAAGTAATAATATACAATAAAATTAAACAATATATTATTAATACTTATTATTTATATATATTATAATTATAACTATTTTATTAATGTTTAACTAGGAATTTTAATAAAAGAACTAATTAGTAAGTGATTAAAACGCATAATAATATAATTCACAAAAACAGCTAATGATTAAATTATGTATGTATGTGTGTGTGTGTGTGATCGGCCGGCAGTGGTGGCGAAACGATTGTGAAAAGTGGTATTCTTGTGAAGGTGGTGCGGGGTGGTGTAATTGAAACGAGGCGGCTCATCGCCGAAGCCATACACCGCCACCTAAATACAATTTAGGTCGCAACATTTAGGATATAAATTATTGTAAAAAGGATTTGTATAATCAGTATATTTAAAAAAACACTTATCATACATATTTAATATCTATACATTTTTATCACTACGGCGAGAAGGAATAGGGGCTATCTCAAAACCCAAATAACATAACTATAAATATACAAATACACAAGGAGTGCATTAACGAGTTAAAAGTTAAAATTAAGTTTAACTTAAATAGGTTACTAAACGTATTCCTTTTTTCTCATATTGACTTTTAACTTAATAAGTTCCTTTTTTTGAAAATTTAAAATGTTACTTTTGTACAAAATAATCTAAATTAAGTTAAATTAGATCCGAAGAAGAATGCACATTTTTCCAATAAAATTTTTAGTTTTTATTGTTTTTCACTAATTATACTATTTAGATATTCGTTTAATTTTGTTGTTTTTGGAAATATACAATATTGAAAAACCAGTTTTAAAACGGTTATACCATGATTTGTTTGTTTTATTGGCTCAAGTAACACGGACCAGTTTAGTTCACGCGTTAACCCATTCAGTGCTACATAGTTTTTTGCATTATTACCCTCCAAGACTGCATAAAACTGACATTTTTATTTCCAATTTTTAAGTACTTACAACATTTTCGAAATCATTGAAAGTCATTAATTGAAGACAGAAATTTAAAAAAGTCAATATTGACTGAGATACATAACTTTTCAATTTTTGCGGTCAATCGTCCTCAAAATGTCACGATTATCGAATAATTAGTTTTTGAAATTAAATAACGTATCTTATTGAAATACAATTGGTTAAACATATTTTCTATAAATAATAATAATTTTTAATTTGAATCGTGAAACGTAAAATTTGGGCGCAATTCTTATATCACCAATAATGAGATAACCTATTGAGAACCCCTGATAAAAGCTAAAATTATTTTTTCCATCAAAAAATATTGATATCACATGTGTGTATCCAACGGATAGGTATACTAATATCGCTATGGTCACCTACTTAGTACATATATATATTAGTGTACCGTATGGATAGAAGAACAAGGAAGAAGGAAAAGCTGACCTGCCGTAGAATGATGTTCAATCTTCTTTGTCCTGGCGACCTGCCGACCGACGGTGAACGAACCGATTGTAACGAACCCTCTAATGGATGAACTGCCGAACTGCACTTTTCCGTGTGGAACACCAACCAAACCACGTGGCATCCGCATCTCGAATTAACGGCTTCCGGGAGGCCAAAACTTGCTTCCCCGCGACTCGACACTGAACCGTGTGTAGAAACGTTAACGCCGTTTGCGTAGACCTACGCTCATGAATGGCCTCCTGTACCGATTGTACGACGCTCGACAACGAGAACTCGAACGCAATAAAAATAAAATGACCGGAAAACTTCTCGGGGACGACACAAACCCATGTGTTTCTCTGACGATAGTCAGAAGGCCAAAAAAAAGCATGTCCACGCACCACGTCTCGCGACAACCGTGCACTGTGGAGCCGGAGCGCCAGTGTCGATCGGTCACCTGTCCTAGCGACAACTGGTCACACCCGTGATAACGGTTGATAACGCCATATAATGTGGGCCAACTTGACCGTTAATTACAATATTTCTCCGGATGCGTTGCCAAGTCGGGCGCAATACCTTTTGCGACAAGACTGGCAGCAGGGGGTCAACACAAACACCTCGGCTGGCGCCAACAATTTTATTTAGATAATTCAGACTCCACTGAAAATCTAATTAAAATTGTTTGGGTAGAACTCCTTAAAAACGCGATTATGTGGAATTCTCTCAGTTTTGTAGTTTTGAAAGGTATACCGACAGATATCACAGAAGTCGAGCTAAAATCTGAATTCGAATGTTACAATTTCAGTGTGAAACTCGTAAAACGTTTCTGCCCGGCCGAAAAACCAATGTCAATATGTATGATAATTCAATCCCATTACAAATTCGAAAGACATCTTTGAACTCAAAAGCCTTTTCTACGTAAAAATTCATATTGAAGCTCTCAAAAAGATAGATCTGACCCAGTGCTTCATTTGTCAGTGTTTCAGGCAGGGTTCTCATAATTGCGGTCACCCCCACCCCCAAGGTGCGTGAAATGTGCAGGATCTCATACTACAAAAAAATGCACGAAAACATTGGAACAAAAATCCACCTGCTGGAATTGTGGGGACACACATACTGCCAACTATAGAGGATGCTCTTCCGACGTCAAAATTACTAATCGTGCGATGAATAAAACCCGGACAAATCCAAACCAATCCCCACCGCCTACTTACTACTTGTTTCACCAAAACCAGGAAAAAAAATGAACTACGCTTGCGCCACCAAAAATGAACCTAAAAACCCAAAAATATACAATAAACAAATAATCCAGCTACTCGACGAACTTTTAGGAACTATCGCGTCCAAGGACGACCCAAAAATCAAAATTTCAAAAACAATAAAATCCTTTCCTCTTTCAATGAATAACTTAAAAGTCGTTCATTTGAATGCGAATGGGATCACTCATAAAATCAACGAAATAAAATACTTCATCTCAAAATACTACATCGACATAATTCTAATAAGCAAAACCCAACTATCTCACATATCAAAGTTAAAAATATCAAATTTCCACACATACCCTACTGATTTGCCTCCTAAACGTGGCTCCCCAGCCTATGGTGGTACAGCGATCTTGATCCATCGGGGCATCATCCACAAACAAGAATACATAAATACTATTCTACAATCAACCTCAATTAGAACTAAGATGGGAAACACAGAAATTGTCATCTCGTCTATATACAAACCGCCCAGCGGCGCCCTTTTATCAAGCGACTTAGATTTATTATTAAACCACTCTGACTGGCAGATTCCCTCTGGAGATTTTAACTCAAAACACCCCACGTAGCACAGCCGAACAATTAATACAGCGGCTAACGTATTATTCAACCACTCCAGCAGAAACGACTGCACCATCATTGCCACGGACTCAACTACACACTTCCCATCATCCCCACTATACAGACCAGATGTATTGGATATCGCAACTGTAAGAATATCTCTATATAAACCTAGTAAATCTGCCAGACTTATCATCCGACCAAAATCCTATTTTGCTAGAAATATCTGATTCAGATCGGACTTCCTCCCCTCCAATCACAGGATATCAAATCAACTGGATTAAATACTCAGAGATCCTTAACAATGCCGAATACCCCGCAAATCCGAAATTGAAGACGACATAAACACTGAAATTAAAAAATTCACTAATCTTTTCATAACGACTGTAGAAAAATCAGGAAAAATCGCAGAGGACTACCTAGAGAAATAATAGACGAAATAAACGACAAAAATCGTATTATCAGCGAGTGGCAAGATAGTCGAGACTAATAACACAACAACAACAAGTCCAGAACTCCCGCTCCCGGTGACCTGCTATTACGACAACGCCACTGAACTCAAGGGGCAATCAAAAGGTAGCCCTTTTCTGTATTGTACACCCCGGTAGGAAACTATCCACACATTGTAAACTATAGGGCCGCGCATATATTGCGTTTGGCCAAGCCGGCACTCGGCTTGCACAGGATAAACACCGGATACCTGAGCCTCGCTCTCCACCTAATTAACTTGTATAAATAACTCTTATTATAATAAACATTCGTGAATACTAAAGAAGCCAGTCTATGCTTCTTTCAACTACGAGCGGTGCCCGACATAACAGCTCGCCGTCTCAATATTTATACATAATACTTTTTTTTTGTTCTAAATAATTTTATAATATAACGTATATAACTATATTTTATAATTATAAATATTTTTTTTGTCACCAATATAGAATTTACAAATATATGTAAGAAACTTTTCTCAAATAATTTATATTTGATTTATTATACAATTATAAATATATATCCAAATATTCTATATGTTCTATTATTATTTATGTATTAGTAGCATATATAGAGGTCACTTTTAAAGTTAATATAACACATAGAATTTTTTTAATAATATTTTGACGTCTGCAATTAGTGGTACTTAAGCATGAAATTTATAATAAAATTATGCTTTATTAATAAATTATTCATTATGAAATCATTTCAAGATGAAGCATAATAAGAATTAATATATAATTATTATCTGATTATGATATATTTTATTATTATATATTTATTATAATTCAATAATAATAAAGTTTTTTATAATATAAAATATCAAAAATGATTATGACAGCTTATGGTTAATTTCCATCTCATATTTTTGGAACTGTTATTGATATTATGAATTATATTTCATAATAAACTTATTATATATATATATATATAAGCCCATATAATTAAATATACATATCTCTAATGTAATTAATAAATATACATATACAATAAAAACTGTAAATTTATTTTCGTGAAAATCGAGATGTCTTTCGATTAAATGACTAGTTACCCAAATGTGATATTGAATATTATAAGTTTAAAAAAAGTGTGACAAAAACTGAAATAGAAGATTTAAAATGTTTTATTTATACATTTTTTGTACTTTTATTTAATTTAAATAGTTAAACTAGTATCCTATTTTATCATTATTGCATTATTGTCATCTTAAAATAGCGTATACATATGTTGCTTATTGGTAATTAAATTATATTAGACAACTAATATTAAAATTATTAATAGTGTTCACGCCAGTGGAGTTTTGATAAAGGCATTATCGAAGTTTGTGATAGTGTCGGACGCTTAATCGTTCTGTGACCGCCTAATCATCACCTCCCGTACCAACTGCTCCATTAGCGCTCTTACCGCGCCCTCCACCGTTCGTTCCCATAATAATTAAAATAATGCTCGTTAGTTGCAATATAGCCGTTACGACTTTGTTTTTACATGTGTGTGCGTACGCGTCGATGTGTCCAGGCGTTCCATAGTAGTTCCGTCTACGTGAAACCATGCGTTTCTTTTATTTTCTACCTCTGACGTACTTATGCGTAATTTTTATTACATTTTATATTAATAAATAATTAATATCGATCCGACGGTTGTAAGTGAAAAAAAGGCCGTTCATGCCACGTAATATATAAGTGTATACAGTGGTCACTAGTGTGGTGCGTTCACATATTATACCCACCTGTCGTACAATAGGTACCTCATAATAATTATACGGTTTATTTCGTACCGTTTCGCCAGTCAACATTGTAATCCGTCGCAAGTTTCATACCTTCACACAACATCCATCGCATACCTCGTTGTCAGTCACAATATTGTCCGTTGCCCTTCGTTTCCATTGGATTCGTCTGTTCAATAAGTGGCGTGAGTCAACCATTAAATGGTTTATTATTTTATTGTATTAGTTCTATGATTGTTTACCCGCCTTTTTACTAACCTAGTTATGAGATTCCCCCTTTGTGTGTATATAAGTTGTTTATGAAAATATTATTTCCTATTTTATCTTGAAAACTACGATATAAAATTTATCATCCCATCCATTATTCTTCTTAAATTTATCTATAGTGTGGCCTAATTCTGGACATGCGTGTTGCTCAGCGTGGTCCCCAAACAAATAGCGATACATATATCTAAAATGCACCATGCGTTATATCTCTTAATCCATTACAATGTGTATTATTAATTGTTTATTAAATTAATATCAGATATAGGCAAGATTATAAAACTACGATCGTTATGTGTTGCTGACATACAATTTAGGGTATAAAGTAACCACAATGCAATATATCTGATTACTATCGGTATATATTGTCTCTTATACAAATATATTTTAAAAATCTGTCAATATTTTTGATAAATACGATTTCAGGCAATAAAATAAGTATTAAGTAGCTCGGGCTAAATAGATTTGAATATATAACAAAATGTTGTAAATAGATTGATATTATTAATTATACAATTAATGTATAAAAATGATATTTATAAAAAAAAAAACATATTTCAATATAATACATTTCAATGAACCTCAATTCAATTTATTTTAATTATTCATTTATAACACACACAAATATGTATAATATGTATCTACTATATTTACAGATGATTGTTTGTGTAAGTAAATTTCAAGTTTATAATATTAATTAATTTAGAGATATTAGTATAGTTTATAAATTAAATACTGACCGGATACCAAAATGATTTTTAACAGTGGAATTAAGTGCAGATGAATTTTTTGTAAATGGTAAGGACATTTTTATAAATATACATAAAATGTATTATGTAAGTAACAATTCATTATTTATATTGTACAAATAAATGAACTCATTGTATAAAATTCTATAATTGATAAATATAATATGATAATAAGATTAATCATAATCTTACATATCATCCCATTGCGTTGAAATTTGCGATACGATAGAAGTGGACAAATACAGTCTTGGAAATATTTAAAATAATACCCAACACAAATATTTATCCCTAAGGAAATCCAGTACATGAGATAATACAAACAAAGTACTATCTATAATGTAAGTTGTATGGCAGAAGATACGTCATTTATGCAACAATGATATACAGAAGAATAAACTGGTGTAAGAGAACCTGAACAATGAACACTGTATCAGGGATATGACAAAATAGGCCCTGGGGAGTATAATACTACTAGACTCTCCAAGATAGACATAGGCGGATAGAGATTAAAAAGATATTAATATGCTGGAAGTTAATAATAGAGTAGAGATGGTTGAATATAATAATTCATAATTTGTATATCGTATTGATATTTATAAATATTTATTTATTCATATGACATTAAATAAACGAGTTAATTTTATAAAAAAAAATTAACATATTTTAGCGAAAAGAATTTTCGTATTATTAATTATAGTTATTATAATTATTTTAAAATTATATTAAAGTAATTAATATAAGATATTAATAATAAGAAATTAAATCTATTTCTGTAAATTACAATTAAGTAATAGGATGAACAATAATTATTTTTATTCACCCAATTTATAATATTGGGTGACACTTCGCCTAAAACCATTCATGTTTTCACAATATATTCGTTATATAGTTCAAATCAATTATATTACAGAATTTTAGAGAGCCCATTAAGATTTTAGTCGGGAAATTTATTTTGGGGCTATAATAATGACAATCATCTGATGTTGACCAATCTTTCCACCAAGTGTAAGACTGAAAAAAATTAAATTTATTTAGCTCGACCTCTATTCCCCTGAGATGATTTTTCTTGAATTAAAAATTTGGTTCTGTGAGCACCATTATGAAACTTTTAAAAGAGAAAAATTATTTCTATTACTTCCAGTGGTCCGATTTAAATTTTATAAAATATTTTAATTAACAAATATTTTAAATATCCACATAGTCCCATCTTTATAGTTAAAAATTGAATTTTTATTTAGGTTAGGAGTTAATATTAATAATATTGTTATGTAAATAGGTAGAGACATTGCATCAATTATGGCCAGTAAGTTCTACTAACCATATTTGTTTTTATCATTTATATAATCTTTATTTTTGACACTATAGACAGTAGCGTTGTAAAAACTAACAAATTTATGAATATTTAAAACAAGTACAGTTCTTTTAATAATTCAAATGCAATTATTCCCATTTCTATTTTATTTCCTATCATTTTTTCCAAAAAAATAATTAATGCACTATTGTTTTCCTGCATTAGTTATTGGTATGATATATTCGATATTCAATGCATTATATAGTTATTTGGTCTCATAAACATGCTGGTAAATTATGATTAAAACATTAACTCAAGTAATACAAATCTGAAAATTTTATTGAAGGTATAATACCACTAAAACTAACAAGGTAATGATCAAATAAAGTAATAAAATGTGAGGATAAAGTTACCGGAGACATATAGTAGTAGGTACACATTAAATGGTAAGTATTGCTTACCGACAAACTGGACGTGGCTATGTTTTATGGTCTAAACTCCTGATTCCGCAGCCCCTTTCATTTTTGGGTGGAAAGGTGATTGTAACAGTTGTTGGATTTTTCGTTTGGATTGAAATTTCAAATTTGCATTCTGTGAAACATTTGGCGCCATATGATTTTATTGATTTTGCGATTTTAAATCTTACAAATAGTTCCTAGAGTTTTAAAATAACTACGCCTGTGCAACTTAATCCAAGGCTATTCAGGCCACATTTAGGTCGTTAGTATGGCTTTTGGAAGTGTTGACCTAACTTGTAAACAGTTTTTGCAGTTACGCGCGATGTTTTTTATGTCCAAATCGTGCATACGTGTATAGGCTATCAGAAAAAGGAACGAGCTAATGCTTTCATATTGCTTATACTAGAGTGCGCGGAATGTAATACTTTTAATATTACTGCTTTGTATTTTTTGGGATTAACAACTCGATAACACCATAATAAACAATCTTGATCGGTAGTGTATTCATGGCACCACAAATAGTATGATTTTAATTTTAATTATGAATTTAATGACTTTTCGGCGATTGCGTCTCTTGGAAACTCATCGATTAATCTAATTATGAGCGATAAAGTAATATTTGAGTACAACTGTGTTTTAATCTTTGTCCAATTAATAACGATGACTAAAAAACGGCAAAAATACGATTTCGTCAAATCGAGATTATTTATTTCTTTGTCAATGTCATCTTTGTCAGGAAACTATTGGTTTTACAATGATATTTATTTATTTTTTATTTAAGTCGACGTGCGTTTCACGCATGTCCCATAATAACTTTTCACCTATGAAATTGCTACTTTTCCATATTTTGTTGAAAAAAAAAAGCAGGAACTATAATACTTTTTGTAGTATTGTAATTACATATTCGTGTACGAATTGCGTATTACGTATTGCATTGATTATTTTTTAGTCATTACTCAAGCTATTCATAATTAAATTAAGTTCATTATATAAATCAAGTTATTCTAAATAAATATTATATTTTATAATATAGATAATGTTTCACTGAATCACATTTTTTTATATGATTACACCTTCGATCTAATTTTAAACATACTGAATAACATCAATAATATTAATTGTTATGTATAGTACACCGAAGCTCCGCTCAGAATCGCTTTTTCGAATACAATGATTTATCGCTGCTTTCGAATGCAGTACATCCATCTACAATATCCTATCCGATAAGCGTTGTTCTTCTACCCCTACTTATAACCAACCAGCGAAGTCCATCTCTTTTTATATTTAGTATATTATATTTGTCACATCACATGCAATTGCCAATTGATTTTTATAGTGTTCTTGTTTTTATAAAAATCAAAATGCAATTTATAAGATTCTTATTTTTTTAATTAATAGATTTTTAATAAAATACCTATGCGGTTAGAAAAAGAGATAAACTAAAATTATATTTTATAATATTATAGATCAAATTATAAATATATATGTTATAATAATACAAATCATCTGATAATACGCTAAGAGATTTAAAATTTTTCGCATATCTTGCGAGAAAGCACATATTATTAGCCATTACACGAATACGCGTTCTTACACTCTTAATAAAACAAGAAAAGAACGTGCGATTGGAGTGTGGCGTACTTTAAGACCACACTCCAAACGCATTGTAGTTACACATGCTTGGTGCATCTACTCCAAGCGTGCGCGAAAGAATGTACGTTTAAAGGTACCTTTTCTCTTCGTTTTTCATTTACTTAGGAATACTATAAAGGAATAAAGTACAATACTATTAAAAAGCATACATGTTATTTATTTGTGGTGTTTGCCATACACGTCGCCGCTTCTCTAAGTGTAGTAAAATTATTATTAAAATTGTGTTAAATAATAATTATTATTGACTACTTCGTCAAAATTACGATCAGATTTCATATTAATTTTTAATTTATTTTTAGTCTACTAAGTTATGAAATGTATATTGATCCTTCAATAACGAAAATAGTGAATGTCTATTAAAACATGATTGTGGTATGATATTGATAATTAGTAGAACTAATGAATGGTTAAAGTTTAAATCAAGAATATTTTTTATTGAGTAAAATGAATTTCTAGACATTTTTGTGATAAAAATTTGTTGAATATTGGGTTTTTTCCTAGACGGAATTAAACAATATGTTGGCTCTAGTGATGAATGTATTTTGTATTTGTTTGTATTAAAAAAGATATAAAGTATATTACCACAAGGATTGGTTACACAGTAGCCTAAATTTGGTGTTTAGCATTATAAATGCTACCAAAGCTAACACTATTGGTCATGAAAGTAATCTTTGAGATTAAAATTGGTTATATTGTGATTAGGAGGACCCTAAATTGCAGCTATAACAACTAGAATATTGTTGAACATAATAATATTTATGAATTTGTGAAACATTTTTGAGTGGATATAATTCGAAATTAGTTTTTATAAGTATTTTAAAATGTAATTTTTTGTTAATAATAAAATGAACGGATGTTATTCAACAAAGGAACGTTGATGTATTGAACCTTTTGAAATATTGACCAAAATTTCATTTTTCCTTCACATTTAAATGTTCCTGATTTTTATAACAATCAGGAAGTATATATAAGCTATGCTACGGATCTATAAATTGAAATACGTATATGCATATATCAATATTCTTGTTACATTTAAGAGGATGTACCACCCGCTTTTGCTGGGCCCGTCTGAAAATATAGCAAATGTACGTTCGGCATTCTTATCACATTTAAAATATCAGAGTAAATTGACTTGTT
>JAIPRL010004522.1:0-37486 GCA_025469235.1 Pemphigus obesinymphae | reverse complement strand
CCAAAAATTATATTATTAATTTATTTTAATTATTTATATTCTATTTTCGGTTTTTTTTTTTTTTTTTTTTTTTTTTTTGTGTACCTTAGTATAAGTATACACATTTCGGGCAGATGGAGTTTAGTAGGATATTTCAGTTAAAAATATTTTTGTTAGGAAATTTATTACAGTTGGTATTTTAAAAAGATTAATTTTTTTCTCAATATTTTTTTTAATAAAATAAACTACAACAATGAAAAATTTTAATAAATTTGAAAATAATACTGCACCGAACTTTGGTACTCAGAATCGTTTTATTGAAAGAAATTATTTATCATTGCTTTCAAATTGAGTATGTCCATTACTAGTATCTCGTCTGATGAGCAAAAGTGGTTCCATCCCTACTGACCGGCATTTTTTTTATGTATTTATGGATAAATAAGTCTTCTTTTCTCGAATAGTTGTTTATATAAAAATAAAAATGAGAATATCATTGTGAAACTGCTATACTCGTATAAATATCTACATTCCTGCATCCACTCTGAATATAAAACTCCACACTTCTGCATAGTTAATATTGTAACTATTTTTGTAATGAACTCATTTATTTTCATATATAATCAAAGAGTAAAATCTACCTAGTAATATAGACAATATTAATTTTTTATCAAAGTATGTACGATGAATATCATGAAAGAATTGTTTATTATTTTAAAAATAATTTAAACATTAAATTAAAATTTTCATTTGTTAATATTGTATACGAGTATACATAACACTTTAAATTAAATATTTAGGGAGGAGTTGTGGGGAAAAAATCTCTCCTTTATATTTATATAGATTTTGTGCATACACAAAAATAATTTTAGGACTATATCACTAAATATCAGTAAATTCAAACTAATTTATCTATCCACTGGGTTATCTTATAGTTTATATTCAAGTATAATATAATCGATTTTATTATGACGGGCTGTGAATCACGAGCCAATTCATATCAAAACGAACTAATAATAAATGTTTAGTTGTCCATTTTAAAATATATAAAAATACAGATGGTGAGAATAAAATGGTAGACGAGTCTCATCTGCATTATTAAAATTTAAAGTTTCATAAATCTAAATTATTTTTAAAGAATACGAAAATAATCTCGTATACAGTAAATATTAGACCTACTTTACCTATATGAATGTAAAGTGTGGAAACAATAAGAAATACGAAAAATATATTAAAGGCTTTTGAAAACATAATATATAGGAAGATTTATGAACCAATATTCTATACCTACTAAGATAGTTGTAAGGAGCAATGGAAGATTTTATTGGGTTGGAGTATAAAAATAATGATTTCAACCTACAATTAAATTTCATATTCAAATAATAAATATTTACATACGTCGGTGTTAGGCCAAATCCATAGTTTAAGGGGAGGAAACTTCCCCCTTAAATTACATGGAAACCTCTCTTAAGCTCACCTTAGATATAGGAATACTGATGGCTGATGAGCAAAGAACTACAAAGATCAAGACTATTATAGCTTCGGTCTTGGTCTTACATACAAGATTCTTGCACTTTTTATTCATTTTACCAAATGTATAAAAAAATAAGGACAGATTTCTACGTATAACTTTCATTCACAATGAAAATACATTTATTAAGCTACTTACGTACATCGTTTAAAAACATTAAATAATTAATTAAAGAAAAACTGAGTACGGGCTTAAATATTTTTTTCATGCAAGATTTATGCTAAAAATATTGTGTACACAGCTTATACACATTGCTTCTGACTAATAAATACGTGTATGTAAGGTATTATCCTACTGATAAAAATTCACAAAATATCAATAATGTAATAACAGTATATTTATTACATTTATATTGATAAAAAATGAATACAACGTAGTCACTACCGAATTTTTCTATAGTGGATTAATTTTGATAATATTGTGCTCAAAAATAATGAAATATGACATACTGTTGATTGCGTTACTAAAACTATAAATTATTATATTTGATATTGTCAATAGAATATACACAATATATGTATAAACTATTATATAAAATATTCTATAATAAACATATCTATATATTATAAAATTTTTATAATTAATTATATTAGCAAGATTTTAAGTCTTAAAGTATTGGTATTGCATTTCAAGTTTTCTTCTTGGGTTTGATATTTCTAGTATTAGTACAATCGTAGTCTTAAACTTACTTGCGCTAGTAGTACTGTAAGACTAAAACTAAGACTGTAAAACCCAGATAAATTTCGCAATTCCGCAATAGAATTAAATAAGGATTTAATAAATTAGGATAAATAACTTAGGATGAGAAAATCAGATTATTTATTAAATATAAATTGATTGGAAATACGCCATGGTGATGGGCAAAAAATATGTAGCTGAATATAGTAGAAGAAGACATTAAGAATTTAGAAGGAGCACAATAATAGAAAGTTATAGTACAAGACTGAGAGAAGTAGAAGAATATATAGTGATGGCGATACAAATTTTCAAAAAATAATAAATGCACGGACAGTAGAAAAATAATAAAATCACTTCATGGAACAGAAATAATAATTCATGGCCATAAACTCATAATTAACTAAATTTAATATAATTATAGTATTTTAATTTAGCCGATAGACTACGAGGTAGGGTCATTATTCTTGTGGTTGCGTGAATTTGTGAAACAAAAATCACATTGACAGGATATAAATTGTTTAAAATTAAAGCCTTTTACTTACATAACCTTCATTGTATATTTTTGTTATTAAATTTTTAAAACCATTACCGGATAACATGCAATTTCATACGACCTAGCTGTATAAAAAGATTTAATCATTTCAGAATGAACGCTGTATGATAATGTTATTGTTGTGCCAACTAGTGGTTTTACTTTTCAAATTTTTAGTCAAATATTTTTTTTTATAGTAATCCCACTTAAACGTACGAAATATTCGAATATTTAAAGGTAAACTATAGGTTTAAAGAACAGCATACGTTTGTTTCGTTTATATTATTCAAATCGTGATGATTTTGTAATTTAATTTTGAAAATATTTTTAAAATGTTTGTGATTCGTATCCTATAAGTACATCACGCCATTTTCTCAAGTGATTATGAACTTCGAAGAGGCAAATCAATACCAAAGAAGTATAACGGCGTGAATTCCAGAAAATATCGAAATGTAAGACGAGCAATCGGAAGAAGTCCTAGCCTATCCATCCGTCAACATACAATAATATCAAAAAAATATGAATATTTGACAAATTTAACACAGGGATATTCACTGCCTGCAAAATACAGGTTGTCCAATATTTAGTTGCTGATTAAAGATGTTAACACTAAATCATGTCATCTCTCCTAAAGTGATTATTCGAATTAAATATAATTAAATATTCCCCAATTTCTTACGTTTAAATACTTCCTACGAAGATACTTGATATCTAAATAGTTCTGAACAGGACAAACCTGGCACAGAAAGAATGACTTCAAAATTGAGTAGCTCAAATTACACATTGATCATGCTTCGAAATGTAACAAACCATTTAGCGATCTGAATTGAATTTCAAATGGTATAAATTGAATGTTTGAATCTACACGAAAGAAATTTTATCGGTATAATTTTGTATAGTGTTAAAATGTTCTTCATTGATTTAGATGGTCTCTTAATTATAGAGTCCTCTCCGGGAATCCAGATTTAACTTTTAGTTGACTCTCTACGGTAGAAACTATTTGCTCCACACGTTATTTATAATTTGGACATCGATCCATTAAATTGTGGTGGTTGTGGTGATAGCGTTGGCAGGTGGTGGGTGATGGGTGGCTGTTAGTAGAGGTGGATGGTGGCTGTAGCTGAGAGGTGATGAATTTAGGACCGCTAAACACGTACTATTTATACTAACCAGATTTTTGCTAATAGCTAAAATTAATTAATTCTCATTACATATTCTAATTTGATACACAACTCTTGTTTTGCCCCTTGGCATAACCTTATATTATAACGGAACAGAAATCAACAAATTTACGAATGTTTAACATCGCGTAGTTGCGTGATGTATAACGATTATTTTTCACGTAAAAATAGTATAGATATTGTATAATTTCACAGATATTGTAGGTAAATAAACAAATAATTAATAATAAATAATTAGCTATAAATTAAAACGTTTTTTATAATAGTCAATTATTTAGTCGATTAAAAATAAAAATAATATATATACAGAGTGTTTCTAAATGAATACCGAAAAACCGTAGATACACATACTCATACATAAAATGAGTTTTTAAATTGTAACGCATAGTATTTTGAGATAAATGTAAAATAAACACACCGTGATATTTCCTGTAAAATTATCATACGTATCGATATGTCACATAATTTTCCCCCATTTTCGACCATTTATAATGTTTTGACGCACAGTGTCGCCTGATGTTGCAAAGATGAAAAAAATTATGTGACATATCGATACTTATGAGATATTTGCAGAAAATAGTATGGTGTAGTTTATTTATTGAAGTCTACTATATTTTCGTTTACCTAATTGATTAACACGGTTTTTAAATAAAAAAAATTGTATATTTTACATTTATTCTTAAAATATTGCAATACGTGTATAAATATTCATGACAGTTAATAGAAACAACTTCATATTATTTCCTGCGAATTTCTCATGTGAATCGATATGTCACATCATTTTTTTCATTATAGCGACATCAGGTGACACTAATCGTCAAAACGTTCGAAAATGTGCGATGATGAGGGAAAATAATACGACATATTGATTCGTACGAGAATTTTGAAGAAAATGTCATGGTGTATTTATTTTTAGATTTATCTCAGTATACTATAAATTAGTGGTGTATTTAACCTAAAAAAAATAATTATGACTGTTTCTTTCTTTTGGTTTGTTTTATTATTATTTTATAATAATTTATGTTTTCGATGAGATCAGTCTATATAATACCTATTATGATTAGGTATATTATAACGTTTCTAGATCATAAACCGTGGTATCCAGTATATTGACAAAAATATAAATTATATATTGTATTATCAGCTGTTGAATATGAGCTGAATATTTAAAAATATTGGTATTAAAATATATTCTGTACCGATACTCATATTACGAAAGAATTTGGTACACATGCTTTTCATTTGTACATTTTATGTGTTTCATTCGTAATATCGTTCGATATATGTACCTATATTGTAATTTATATTATGAAACATAAACACGAATTATAATTCTAAAAGAACATCATTTTTTACGCTCACCCCAATCGCACCCACGTCCATTAATGTGAAATGACCACACAATGACGATGTCGATTATCTCTTTAATGTACCAACTGGAATGAATTATCCATCAAAACCTGATTTACCCCAAAACTAGACACCTACTCAAAAAAATACAATATTGCAAAAACAAAACGATCCAAATATCATATTTCGCAGGTTTTTTGATTTAATAATATTTTTAATATTATAAAACAGAAGGCGTGGGAGGCAATTACTAGCGTTCACTACTTAGATTTTTTGAAATGATCTCATCCCCCCTTTTTAAAACTTCCTGCATACGCCACTACTATGAAAAATAATTTAAAAACATAGATTTCAAAGTTAAAACATGTTTTTCAAAACATTCGTCCTTGTGTCATCCATGGATGTGAATTTTTGGTATTTATTTTAGAAACACCGAGTATAAGTAAATACTAGTACATAAAAAAAAAAATTAGTGTAGGTACTAACATTTTTCGAATTTGTATTCGACAGCAGTAATCAATATGTTTATAAAATATGTCGTCAACAAAGAAAAAAAAAATAGAAAAAAATCAATCTATATATATAAAAGAAGAAGTACCTACTGATTGACTGATTCATAATCAACGCACAGCCTAAACTATATGTTGTTTGTATAATAAATAAGAAAGGATTTTGAAAAATTTTGATTTTAAGGTATTAAAATAGACAATAAATAAAGTTGTACGTGTAAATTGTACACATAGGAGAAAAACCTGAGCCACTCTATTATATTTGAGTTTCCAGGGTAACGTTTTTATATAAATGAATAAATAATAAAATTATACGTAGGTATTATATAGTATTATCTAATAAAAAGAAGAAGAAATAAATAGGAGAAATGAAATTTAAACTATTTTTAAAAAAAAAACCGAAACAATAATGGTCCTGTTAGAATGTTTTCGGTAAAACGTGACGAAATTCTGAAAAACAAAGCAATTTCATTTTAAACGGGATGTATTTCGTCATTGGTGTCATATTATGTCATTGGTCACTCTTTATTATCTAACATATTAGTACTCTAAGCTTTAAACTAAATTTTCTTAATATAAATTTTTTCAAAATGGCTTGCAAAATTGAGTGAAAAGTATATGACAAATTAACTAGTGTAATTAATATAAATTAACTTATATAAATTAATAAATTAATATAATAAAACTTTGTGTTAACATTTTCTGTTAACTTATCTTAAATTATTCTAAAGGAACTAAAAATCTTCAAAATATTTATAAATATAATTAATTACAACCAGGGCTTATTACCGATAATCGGTTTTTCCCGAAAACCAGACCCTTTTTTGAGAACCAAAAACCGATTCCCAGTTTTTTTCTATTAAACCTAAAGAACGGTCATTCATAACCCGTAACCGAAAATTATATTTTGGAATTTTAAATTTACTGCTAATCGTTTTATGTCATTACCGATAATTGCTAGTATGTTGAAAGTAACAAAAATTAAACCGCAAATTTATTATTTTATTATTAATGCTATTTGTTTTGTTTATCATACCTTCATCATTTTTACTTAGAATGTATATTTATAATAATTTAATCTTTATTTTATAATACCATATACCTACTGCAATATTGTAATATAATATGACGTTTATTTATTGCATTTTAATTTTTAATAGTAGGTATCCATATATATGCACATGGGTCATATGTGTATAACCAGTGTAATAAAATTAAATTTCAGATGAAAAAAAATTTTGATAACAGTCGTCAATGTTATTTATTGTTATTATTTTCTACTTTTCGTCAATTGTGATATTATGCTATTCTGTGTACTGATATGATAGGTACTATATTAAAAAAGATATTGAAGTAATAACAAATATGATTGTAAAAAAATCATTGTTTACGACCATTATTTTAATAACTATTATTAATTCTTTATAACTGTGTTATTTGTGATTGCGATAAAGTTGACTTAATCGTAGGATTTTTTTTCTAAATAGTTTGAATAATCTAACAAATAATCTCGGATCAGAAGGCATAGAGACCAAAATGTTGGACGACGAATAGTCATAAATATTATAAAGGTTTCTCAAAAGCCTATTTGAATTGTAATTGACTGTTTTAATAAGTTAAGAAGGGCTTATAACCGGTAACCGGTTATGAGAAGTAGAAAGTGGTTTTAAGCCAAAAAGCGGTTATCCGTTTATATATACGAATTAGAAAGCGGCTTTAAACCGAAAAGCGGTAACCACTTACTTTTTAAATATTCAAATAATTGTTTATCAATATATAAGTATTGAAAAAACACCTTAATATCTGTTAATGGTTCTCGAAATTTTAATGAAAAATATATTATAATTATTTTGCAATATCCGTGTATTGGTTATATGTTATATTACTAAAAACTAGTAATAACCGATAACTATAACTAAAATTCAACATTTCTATTTTTATTTATAGATTACGGAATACTTGATATTTGATCATTGTTACACAGAAGGTTCGCCGATTTCCAAATCCCGAAAATAATCTTGGGAAATTAAAATTGTGGGTATCAGCATCTAATTGACCAAGAATTAAACAGTATGACGCACAGTGGGAGGAAATAGACTCATACCGTGACAAAAATAAAAATAATTATATCAAAAATAA
This sequence comes from Pemphigus obesinymphae, assembly GCA_025469235.1. NCBI lineage: Eukaryota > Metazoa > Arthropoda > Insecta > Hemiptera > Aphididae > Pemphigus > Pemphigus obesinymphae. The sequence continues at coordinate 29,590 of JAIPRL010004522.1, read as the reverse complement.
GATAAATGCATTTATTATTTATTATTATCTACAGGTCAAGAAATAAACGCTTATTTTACGTCAATTACGTTTATCTCGATAGTATTAGAAGCCCAAATAACGCGATATTAGAAAAACAATCATTACGTAGTGATTTTCTTCACAGAACGCACGTGCAAAATAAATATTTTTTTTTAGTATTATAGAATACTGCTTTATTAAGTTTAGTTTATTTTCTACAATGGAAACTACTGAAAGAGGTATACAATAGTTAATAATAATTTATCTAACGGTTTAATGAACAATAAAAAATTGTTAAAAATGTTATTACAATATTATATTATTTATAATTTAATTGATCTTAAAAATAAAAATGAAGCGTATATATGAGCCATCTGCTTTTCGTCGAAATGTTTTAGTGACACTATTTTTCAATAAATTCTGAAATATGGTTTACCTAAAGTCGCCCATTTAATTCGTACGGTTATTTTTTATAGATAATAATATTACATATTACCTACCGTGATTTATTCAATGCGTTGAGGGGTTCCCAACAACAGTTACACCCGTACTCGTCGCGAATACTCGTTCATTTTTGTGCAATAAATTACATTAAAACGTTTCATAAACAAAATATAATATGTTATAATGTATTGTATATATTAAAACGGTAGAACAGTATTATCAAATTGATTTTTTGGAAGCCTATATTTTCCTCCCACTGCGTGTGACGCCGGCTGATACATATATATCGTAAAAACCGCGTTTGCACTACCTATACCTACATTTTACGGATGATTTAGAGATCTTTGGCCCCAATCTACGCTGAAAAACCATGTAATATCCAACCGTGCATATACCGCACTATAGGTATTTAAAAAATAATATTACTCTATCGATCTATGTGTATTTTATATAAATTTTTTTAATAATTTTCAGTAAAATCTCCGAATGGTATTAACGGACCGACTGCAGCTGTGAGGTCTTATGATAATGTACACACATCTCCGTCTGAAATCGTTCCAGCTGAACTCGGTTCGACAAATGCAGTGCAAAGTTAGTATATTATATTCCATATAGTACCTACCTAGAAAAAAATAGTATAGTAAGCAGCTAGTGATGGTAGCTCTATATGAAATGTACGAGGAAATACAAGCAAATTTACACGTTCATTGACTTCTCTTGTAATGCATCTTCTTAACACGATAAATTTTATTTATATAGATTTAAGTCTACCGGCAGTAACTATAAAACGTAGTACTATTGACTAACCGCACATTGGAATAACTCGAAATGGTAGTAGAGTGTTGTTGATTTATCGATGCACCGCATACGACACGGTATGAAATTTCCTACAAAATTAATGTATTTTATAGCAAACCGTAAATTATTATTATTATTATTATTATTATAATCGCAAGCATAAAACCAACGGTTCTATTTAAATATGTTTTGAAATAAACTCTTTTTTTTTTTTATATATTTATAAATATATATATATATATATATATATATATGTATAGGTATACAATATATATAGGTACATACATAATTCTCGAAGTTAATTTGTTATTTTCATAGTTCGGAATAAAAAAAGCCGTTCTGCAGATCAAAAATAATTTTGCATACATGTGTTTTTCTTCATGTTCGAAAGCGATGAGATTGAGAAAAAATTATAAAAAAACATGATAGACGGATATATAATCAGTAAATAACTTAATCTCGCACTATAAATCATATATATTATTTCTTTTTGTTTATTTCTTAGTTATCACAGTTACATAAATTCATATTAATATATATATATATATACCTATTAAACATTAATGCAAATATTATTTAAATTGAAAAGTAAATACAACGGGATTTAATGGAAATTTCAAATGAATTTCATATTTTCCAATTTCAACGAGAGTAATAAAAAATTACGAGCGAGATAGAACTATACAAAGAAAATCTATATAACGGCTATTATAATAGCATAATTATGTATTTATTCTTATCATTACTTAATAAGTACATTATCTACATTCTACATACAAACACATATTAAGTTATTGATATTTTACATTTAAAACTACTCTTATGAACAATGTGAAAATTTCTGGTTAGAAACTTTATTTTTAGGTTTTGGTTTCTAAGTTAAGACACCTTATTTACCCGTTTTATCCGTCCATCTATCTGTAGTTGGTAGTACATTTGGCTTTCTGTTTTATAATACTGTTTAAAACACGTTTAAAAACCGAGAATTTAGCACGCTCGCTGGATGGGCTTTCCTAACGTGTTTATTTCGCGTATAGTATTACATTTTCTTTAAATATAATTAATGTTTATTACCAGAAAATGGTAAGGTAAATTTTAAAATTATTATGCATATTACATAATCTAATTTTCAATCGGAAAATTTACCAAACCCCCAAAAATATAACTTCTTGATCATACAAAGTTTTTTTAACTTTTAATAAATATGATTGGTCCTTGAAAATTAATGATTCTGCTACTAACTAAATATAAACTAATGCTAACTATTACTAATACCTATTTTAAAGAATTCACCTAACAACTGCTTTTTTAAAAAAAATACGGGGATTTTTTTATCAATTCGTATTAGAGACTTATCACTTGTCACTACACTTACATTTCACTTATCACTTATCAGTAAAGAAATATCTATTAAATAATATTAAATTTAATGTGAATCAGTTATAAACTATACAAAATTCAATAATCAAAGTCATACATGTATATAATAGTTAATTAGTATATAATACTAATAAACACTATATAAATAATAAAAAAAAATTCTAAATTATAATAGTTTAACTAGAAGACAAAATAAAAAAAACCATCTAATAGGTATATTAGAAAATAAAAAAATTAGAGTAGTACATCAAGCATTGGTAGAATCAATTTTTAATTATGGTATTTTGTTTAGGGAGTGCGTACAATACGACTATAGATCCAATATAATTAAAAATATCATTTAAAAATAGAATCATACTTATGTAGGATACCTACTTATTTACAAGTATTTAAATCTGCGACCAGTAAACAAAATATTCTATAAAACTTCTATACATTGTATTATCTAACATAACCTCACATCTGTCGCATAATATTAGACTACAATATAATATAAGTGTATTACTTATGCATAGAAAACTAACAAAATCTATTTTTTTATACACGTCTATATGGGTATAGATCCAAAACTATAAAATACGCTTCGTTTAGATATTGAAAATTGTATTTCTTTTAAAATTTTCAATCAAAATAATTTCGATTTGGCTACTCAAAAAACAAAATATAGATTATTAATAAATTAATTTGGCTATATAAAACGAACATTTTTATCAAAAGTATAAAAAAATAATATATTGTTATAATACTATTTTATAAATTGAGTTTTAGTTAAGATTAATAGTTTAATTAATTATATTATGTTACAATTTGTTTGTGTTCAAAATATTTTCATTTTTAAATTTCATGCTTTAGGAATTTTTATATTTATTTATAGGTTATATAATTATTAACCCACATGAACTTGTTAATTTGGGCTCATTATCTCCATTAAATATATATATTAATTCAAAATACATATTACATTGATAATAATATACATATTTAGCAAAATATTTTAAATTATTGTTGTACAGATATAAATAAAAATCCAATTTCTACAAAATAATGTATTTTTATTTAACAAATCATTTTGTAGAAATTGGATTTTTATTTATATCGATAAAAAATTTTACAATAACTTAACATCAAAATACTGTTCTATAATTCAACATTATTTTAAATTCATTTGTTTATTTTATCTATTAATTATTTATATATCCAATTATAATCATTAATATAAGTAATCTAATTTTTTATTTGTTGTTCAAATTATTGAATATAGTATAACCTATAACTGTGTGCATTATAATAGGTATATGAGTATAATTATGTAAAATGAATATAAATATATGTTGTGTAGATACAAACTCACAAACTAAACTCAAATCAATATTAAAATGTTTTATAGAGTCGATTTTGAAAGAAAGATGTATTGAGCTTATTACAAAAAATCTCAAACAATGTGATTTTAGCTGAAAATAAATTATCTGTAGAACGTTCTAAAATAATTTGAGGTTTATTCTAATATTTTAAAGGCTGGTTAGATGGTACATAAAATACATAAAATTTTTTATCATAATAATATCTATACCAGTCAGGTAATATATAATATGCACAATATATAATGTAGCTAAATCTATCTGTGCAATCGTACTGAACTTACCACTACTCAATGTCAAATTTGAATAAATATTCTAGACATTATATTTTATACTGGACAATCAATAAAAACGATTAAAAAGTATATATTTTTTCTTAAATCAAGTGAAAAAAAAAATATAAAATAGGCAAGTATGCAAAATAAGCAATAAGGTGTATTATGTGTATTATTTTTAAATAAAATAATAGTTCAAATCACAACGAAAACAACAGATAATAACCGTGGGGTAGAAATTCACCATGTGACAGTAAATGTGACGTTCAAAACAGTGCGTGAATGGTGAATACATGAAATTCGATCCGATTTGTACGCGGATAAAGTGACCGAGTGAGTAACGCTCGTGGAAAATATTCAAGTGGTAAGCAGTTTGAAGCTGTATGTAGCAATCTAGTATAATGCAAAATTTGTGATGGCCTACGGCTAATGAGGGTCAAGTCTGTCATAAAATCCGTACCGTATATAGGAGCCGACCGGGTTCAATCAGCATTTTTTCTTTTAGAATTTTTCGTGTTCGTTTTCCAATACTCTGTTAAAAGCAAAAATTACACACTATACTAGTGACACTGTTCTTTTCATATTCCGTCTCACTCCACACCGTATATTATAATATGATCATAACCATTTATGGCATAGAATGCTTCAACTTGCGAATAGTTATTTGTTTCAAAAATATTGTCTTATTGTCTTTCTAACTACTGTTATCTTTGTTTTGTATACAATATTTGTATATTATTTGTAAAATACCACCAGGTTGTGGGCGTCGAGCAGTAATAATTTTATAAATAAATAAATAAGCATAAGTAATAATGTGTTGATTTACAATACACACGATTTCACAAATATGAATGCAAAACATGTAAATAATACATATCAACACTTTTAATTCTATGAATGAATATATATGCATGCACTAATATGCCACTCTGTAGTGTTATGAACGCATATAATATGCATTCTTCAGTTTCAAAAATCAGTGAAAAATAGTACTAATTATTATGAGATAAGTGTCAGTGATATCAACAACAGATGTATGATTGAGAGACGAACTCAAAAGTACAGAGTATGTTAGAAGCGCCGCTATGTATGAATGTTAATAGTCAGTAATCTACAGATAATTTCTCAATTTTCTTCAATTTAAACAATAATAATATTGGTGATTTAGGTCGCGTTTAAAACTTTAAATTACAAATTGTCAGATTTAGTCGTTTCTCGTAAAACAGTATTTTACTATCTGTATATGGCCAGCCTGATGAAATAAATACCGCTTGTTTAACATCAATTTTTTGTACAGACGATATATAGAATGGTCACTTTATATAACATGTATAATTCAAAAACAAATTATATCGAATCAATATCGGAGAAATTTTAAAGAAAATCAAAAAATTATAATTTTTAAATACTCTTATGAGATTTTATCTTATAATTTGCATAATGTTAATATACTTACATGACATTTAAATTTCTCATGAACTTTTTTTAATGTATAATCAATTATCATGTTATAAAATTTGGGTATTAGGTAATTGCTAACTTAAATCTTTAATAGCTAAAATAATGATTCAAATAAATTACATTTTAAATGTTAATTTAGTGACGTTTAACAAAATGCAACTATACATACTATATTACTATGAAATTTTTGGTCATCAAGGTAAAATAGGAACTTCATAAAATCCGTGCAGCGATGAAGGGATAATTACTGATTGTCATAACGTACATTAAAGGAAAGTAAATAGCAGTAATATATTGGGTATTCTAATTACAATACATGCATAAATACACATTAAAATGCATTAAAAAAGTAACATAATAATAATAATATAGTTAATTTTAGACAAAAGTATAACTAACATTTTGATCTGACAATCCTTGAAGCTATATTATATTATGACTAGGGTTCGGGAGTTTAGGCATTTCGCGTTTATCCAATTTAAGGGGATTCACACTGGGAGATTTTGGTCCGACCAATGAGAAATACGACAAAATAAAAACATTGATAAGCAGTAATGCTTTTTAACGTGGTATGAACTTGAAATCACTTGACTTTTACAGTCGCACGTCAGCCGCTACATGCTAAAAACTCTAGTGTGAATAATTAAATTATCTTTCACGTTTTGTCGTTTTATCCATTATTAAGTCAGCAGATATTATCGTACGTCGATATTTATTCTGATTTCCATTAAACTTACTTACAACACCCATAGACGATTTTTTTTTTTTTTTTGTAAATTATCGTCGTGTCCTTTAAACAGGTGGAATCGACAGACGGATGAAGTTCATAACGTGCGCAATCGGCATATTTGTTTGTTTTTTCTTGTGCGGAATTCTTCATGAGAAGATAACTAAAAGCACGTATGGTGAACAGAAAGAAAAGTTCACGTACTCACTGTCGTTGGTGTTTGTGGTGTGCGTGGTCAATTATGCGTTTGCACAAGCCGTGTTGATCGTTTTTCCCGAAGATTCCGTCGACACCACCAAGACCATATACTACGTGTGCGGCGCAATCGCGTACCTGCTGGCCATGACATTCAATAACATGGCCTTGCAATGGATCAACTATCCTACTCAGGTCGATGAACATATCTACTGCACATTCTTAAGTTATTTTTAATGGCATTTATTATCGTCATTAGGTGATAGCAAAGTCTGCCAAGCCCTTACCGATCATGATCCTGGGCGTATTGTTGGGACGAAAATCATATGCATTGAAAAAATATATTTTCGTACTACTTGTTGTCACCGGAGTAGCGTTATTCATGTTCAAAGACGACAAGTCGAAATCTTTACAGTCAGATTCTTCCGGTATATGTATACGAGCACTCCCCATACCAATTTGCTAAATTGTCTTTGTAAAATTTAAAACTAATAAATGTTCAAATTGTTGATGGTATTATATGTTTTTTTTTTTTTTTTTTTTTTTTTTTTGTTTAATATGCTTTCAGTGTATGGTCTTGGAGAAATACTGATAATATTGTCACTGGCAATGGATGGTTTGGTTGGAGCTGTCGAAGAACGAATGCGCAGTGAATCAAAGACAAAATCTGGACATATGATGGTCAATATGAACTTATGGTCCATCTTTTTCTTGGGCGTTGCTCTCATCGGTACCGGTGAAATATTAGTTTTTATTAAATTTGTACAGCGTTACCCAGAGATAATAGTGCAGCTACTGATATTATCAGTGTGTTGTGCAATGGGGCAATTCTTCATATTTTGGACAGTCAGTGATTTTGGAGCTCTACCTTGTTCGATTTTGACTACAACGAGAAAATTCTTTACTATACTTGCATCAATATTGTGGTTTGGCAACCCAATACTAACCAGACAATGGATTGCTATTGTTATAGTATTTGTAGGATTATTTTTAGATAGTTTTTATGGTAGAAAACCTACCAAAAGTAAATAATTAGATGAAATCAATTTAATTGTAAATGGTATATACAATAACATGTTTGTTTTTTTTGTAAAATTGCATTGTATATAATGTAATTAATTTTTTCGATATATTTATATTGTAATGTTTATAAAAATAAAATCTTACAAAATTAACATTGGAATTTATATAAATTATTTCCATTATATTATGTTATTCATGAAAAATATTAATACATTTTATCTATCACGATTATCTATATGCCAATCATAACAATGCATTTATAGTTCTATCATAGGTTATACTAAATTTTCAAAACAATTTTTCAATTATAATTCAAATTACTAAAATATAAAATGTATTAACCACTAAATAATGTGTAAAAATAACAAAGAAAAATTTACCAAAGAGATAAATGTATTTTAATATTTGATCATTAAATCATATATTAGATACACAATAAATATAGCTTACTATGGTTTATTAATATTGTTCATAACTACTATTTAAACATTGTATATTCTATACATTATATAAAATATATGTATTAAATATAAAAATATTAAATACAAACATTATAAATTGTATAATTTATTTTATAATTATTTGTTGCTATGATAGAAATCACACTTATCATATAGGTATATCGTAGGTATACGTATAATAATAAAACAATACATAAAATATTATTCCCATTGTAATATTACCTACTTTTTAACAATTATTATATTAGTTTGTAACTAAATTTTATCTAATAATATATTTATCACTTAAAAATGTATTATTATTAGGTATGTATTGCTTTTGAAGTATATAATACTTAAATTTTTGTATTTATTGGTGTATAGTTTTTTTGTGAAAGCAGTACACATTGTGTAACTTGAAAATTGTTTCTTAATTATATATTATAAATTCTCTAAATTATCTTGGTTCGCCTCCTACAGACCTTAATATGCTTCCATATACGTTAGTAAACTCTCTCTTAATTGGATGCATTTTTTCCAATTTTACAATAATAATACTGTGTTTTTGTTTTTTTTTTTTTTTTTTGCTTTTCAATATACTTACAACAATACGATAAATTTTATAATATAAATTATAAAATATAATTTTATATTTTAAGTAAATATTCGACTAAATAATACCATTGTGTAAATAGGTAGTATTTTACTGTTTTAATAATATTAAGGTAAAAATTATTATGACTGTCTTGAACTGGTTTGTTTAAACTGGTAAATACCAGAATTAACTAAAATCTAATCTCAATTTATATTTTAAGAAAATTTGTTTCTGATCAAATTCAGAACCTTGGTTTTATATTTTTATAAATCTAAACATAACGGGTATTCGAAAATATTAATAAGGTTTCCAATCTTTTATTAATAGATCATTTAAACGACTTTTATAATAAAGAATCAACAGCTATATTAAAATAAAAACATATTTTGTTAAACATTGAAGTCACAAAAGCTACAAATTTTATTAACAATATAAATTTAATTAATTATCATAATTGAAGACACGAGAAAAGTATTTATACACAACCATAATATTCATTTTTAATTTCAATATTTAATAATAAATGAAACAATATAAATATTATAAGTAAAATATTTACTACATAAATAATTAACTAAATTATCATATTATGTTTGTTATTAAAAATACGTCTAATTTGTAAAATAAATATCTTTTAAATTAACAATTTGTTATAAAGTAGATATCTACATATATAGATACTATATTTTTACTTTGAATTTTTAATTTTAATACATGGCGTACTTCAACAAAAATTGTATTCATTCCAATGTCACAAAATGTATACACATTCTGACAAAAATTTTTAAACATAAAACCATTATTAAATAATAATTAAAATGGCAAGTTCAGTTTTAAACAATATACAGTTCTATAATAAATTTATTTTTTACCTGTGGGTTTTATACGGTTTTTATAGTATTTCATTTATTTCCATGCCATGCATGGAAATAAAACGGTATGATCGGATTCGAAATTAAAATATTAAATTCTGGTGTAGTTATAATGCCAGGTTTACACTAGGCCGACAAAACAGTAACAATACTGTATTCTGACAGATCTGCGATGAATAGGAGATAAATTGAAAACTATTCAACGACATTATCTAAACTGGCAAGACAATGTTTGTATTTCTGGAGACATTCTCGTGTTCGCTTGGATGGCGGTAAACATCAAAGGATTTATGTTTCGTTTTTGTTTTCGGTAAACTTTGTCTGCTCGATGAAAACTGGCGTTTATGCGACAAACTTTATTTTATACAGGTATTCATGTTGATGATAGTATACAATGCATTGACTATTCAACATTTTGTCTTCTGAATGTTTCCTCGTTGTTTTCTAGTCGTAAATGAAAATTGTGAAAATAATTTATATTTTAAATTTTTCAAAAAATTTAAAAACGAACAAAGTTGCTGTTTTGTTTTGTTGGCTTTGTGTAACTGTGATTGCACGAACTCAATCACGAACATTTTTAGTTCAAGTATCACGTGGTGTGCACGTTAATTGAAAATACACAGTCAATACCGTAGCTTCGACTTGTACAACTCTATCACCTTCAGTTTTAAGGCGGGTTTCCACTATACACGTCCGTGTGTACGTGCATAAAAATCTTTTCCTGTGATTGGTTGGTATCAGTGGTAAGCTGTTGGTATACCACAGTGTTTAGACTTGTATACCGTACGGTTAACGACATTACCTTGAAGTTGGATCTAGTTCAACAATTCCCGTGTACATGTACATGTATCTTTAATTCCAAATTGGATAAATGCGACATCACTAATGTTGAAGTTATTATTATTATGTAAACTTAAAATAAATTGAACAGTTGATTGATATAAAAGACTGACCGCGTTTTCAAAATAAAAAGTAGATAATGGGTCATTGATAATATTATCTTCTTCATATATGTTTGCATTAGAACTGTTATATTCTTTTAAAACTGGTATATTAGGCATAACATGTACGTTTTGTGGTATATAGTTAATATTACCTAGTAATAATATGCTTTTTTAAAACATTGCCCTGTGGAGGGTGCTAAGAATACCTCCACGGTTTTCTCATGCCTGTCGTAGAAGTCGACTAATTGAGGTTGCGTCAGGTCGACAGCCGGCATAAAACTTGTCAAAAATTTATGAGTAGTCTTAAAATGGATATAGGCGAGTTTTCCCCATCACGGTTGTTCGAGTAAATTTTATAAGACAGTTTTGAGACCTGAAATGATGTATGGTATAGAATGTTGGGCAGTAGATAGAAAGATAGAACTGAGAATGAATGTCGTTGAGATGAGAATGTTTATTTGGATGAGTGGAGTTACTAGAGAGGATAAAATAAGGAATGATTATATCAGATGTAGTATAGGGGTAGCTTCGATAGTAGACAGATTGAGAGAGAATAGATTAATATGGCTCGGGCATGTATTAAGGAGGAAAGAGACTGATGCAGTAAGATTAGTATGTTAAATGCATGTTGTTAGTAAGAGGGTTAGTGGAAAACCGAAAATGAGATGGGGGGATGTGATGGCGAGTGATATGAGTAAGGTGGGAGTAATTGAAGAAGATGCGGGAGATAGAGTTAATTGAAAGTGTAAGACCAGGGTGGCCGACCTCAAATAGTTGGGAGAGAAGGCGAAGGAGAAGAAGAAGAAGAAGATGCTTTTTTAAAACATGTCGTTTAAAAGAATATAGACAGTTAAACGATTGTGAACAAAATACTTCACAACAAGTGTATGCGTACTATTAGTGTTTAACAAGTGTATAATCTTATAGTGAACAACCAAAACTTGTAAATCACCGACAACCAATTTACAAATAAAACAAATCATTTTCTTACCTTAACGTAGTCTGTTGTAAAACAAAAAGTAATATGTAGGTAGATATAAAATTTCACTTTATACTAGAAAAAACACGAGCCACTCTCGAGGTAAGTATAATATAAACAATTCGCTCCATTCCGCACCGCGGTAATCAGCTTTGCCATCCTCTAAAGTCTGTTGTATCACACGGATAAGAATTTTTGTAAGATTGACAAAATTTGTTTTATAATCAAAAAAACCGGCTACAGAATTATATAAATAATATTGTTAATTTAACAACATATTCTGTTTTGAGAAATATAAATTTTACAATATACCGTGTTCATATCAATAAATAAAACTATTATTTGTAATAAATATCTTATCGCTATAACAATAATTTTTCTATTTGACAAATTTTATCCTGTTGGACCTTAACAATAGTAGGTATATTATTAAAAATACCAATGATTTTTTTTTTTTTTTTTTGCGTGCACGGTGCTACCTATTTGATAACATGATTGTTATTATTATTTAAAATCAAAATCCTACCGGCTACCATAGATAGTAAATCACGTTGTCCTTTCATTTCAAAATAAACTTTATTGTTACAATTTATACAATAAATAAAATTATATATTTTTTTTTAACAATTTAACAAATATTTCGTACAATATAAATTATTATAATAATACGTAAAATTGGTGATTAATAAATTAATATTAATATTAAATATCCGACAATACGACAGAATTCAAAATTTTTATTCTATATTATCATTTCATCAATTTTAAATAAAAATAAAATACAATAACCGCAACATGAAGAACCACTGTTACCACTGCTACCGAGGCGGCTGTACGTTCGAACGGGGACGGTCATTATGCACGTGCACACGGGGACGACGTGTATAATGGAAATCCGCCTTTACTCTAAATATTGAAATTGATATAATTATATTGTATTTATTATTTTTATAGCGGCCATAAACCCATACATTTTGTCGTTAAGAAAACGCACACGGATAAGGTTTCGAGTGATAGGAAGAGAGTTCCAGACGTCTTTCAGTGTACATTGTGATTTTACGTCACATAAATAATTTTCGTATACACTTTAAACGCGTTTAAATAGTTTTAATAACACGGAGATCGACTGTACGTTAAATTTGTTCCGGAGTTAACTCCGGATCCCTTGCTCTCGGGTTATTCTTCGAGTTCATCTGTTTAATATAATAATAATAATAATAATAATAATAATAATAATAATAATAATAATAATAATAATAATAATAATAATGATAATAATATAATCGTGTTGTAGAAGTCGATCAACGCAGTAATACGAATCCTGTACAGTGTTTCGTATATACCCAGTATGTGATACTATGTAAATTATTTCGTGGATTAAGATAATATAGGACTCAGATATAATACGCGTGTTACGGGGCAAAGTTTTTAAGTGCACTTCATATTATATTGTATAAATACACATCAAACATAAAATGAGACTTTTTCGCTCATTCGTTTCGTATCCTTGGACGATATTGATGAACGAACGAAGCTGTGAAAGTTACCTATAAAAAACATCTCGACTTTTGCACTAACAAAGCGTTTTTTTATGTTTTTAATTATTCCTTTACTTTAGTTGGACATATATTCGAATTCGTTAACCGTATACATATATATCCACGAACACACGTAAATGTATACAGGATCTTCGCCGCTGGCGAATTTCGAAAATATATAACGAGAGTACGTTGAATACTCGGTAATCTATACCTACTTCCATATATATGCGAAAAAAAATTGATAGTAAACAATTTTTTAGCGTTTCAAAAAAAAAAAATAAAAAAATAGTGAGAATACTAGCATCAATATATATTAATTACCGTTTATATATATTTGGTATATTTTTATTGCGTATTTTCTTTATAGTTATTTTGGTATAAAATCACATGATTATTATTCGGGATTGTGTTCTAGATACACCAAAGAATCCATTTTGAAATTTAAAATTGAATTCGAAACATTTCTGAATCCTCAGATTTATTTTTTATACATTATGGTAGGATAAGGAGACAGCAAAATAATCAATCCTCTTCTCACATAAGTGCCTGCAATATGTATCCTTTAATATTTTACATTTTTCTGGATAGGTACGGACAATAATAAGTGAAAATTATTTTTTTCGTGAATAATAATTATTCATATTTTAAATTGTATATTCGTATTTTTTTTTTATCAAAATGTGTTACTTAGTATGAAACAGAATATAATCAAGAAAAATGTATAAATCTACATATTTTAATTACTGATAATAAGAAAACATGAGAAATCTTTATGGTTTTTCAAACAAATTAAAAATATATAGCCAAGGCCTATCATGAATAATAAGAAAAAGAAACAATTTTATAAACTACCTAACTGGTCTTAAATCGTCTAGAGGTTTTTAAAAATTCACCAATTACTTTTATTGACAAAATTTACAATAATTAGTATTATCCGCCCAAGTAAAACCATGAAAAATTTTACCATATTATTATTAAAATATTAATTTTTGAATTTTTAACATTCCCGTTGTATCCGTCTATTCTTCCACCCTATTGATACGTTGTCAATTTGCTATTATTATTATTAGTACATAGTAACGAGTGTCATTGTTAATTTAATAATAGATTGTCTCTACATTTATTATTCAAAGCTATTAGAAAGATAGATAACAGGAAATCTGACATTCTCAACGAGTGTCATAATAATTTGTTGCTGTGGTTATTAGTGTAATTAATATTTACAATTTAAATAATTTTTTTTTTTTTTTGGTCTTAGGTTTCTAAAAACAATTTTTATTAAATTATTGTTTATTATTTTATAAATAATGGTTGACATAAAATATTATTTTATTATATATTATATATACCTGGAATTTTTGGTATTATTGATCTTTCCTTCCCAGTGGTACCAATTTCAATCCAAAATGTCAATTCGATTAATTATAAATATATTAGATTTTTATTTTTTGGAATTTAATTTAATTAAATTACTAAACTCACCTTTTTAAATGCATACAAATGTCAATAAAATAGATATGTTTTTTCGAGTTTTACGATCAAAAGTCAATTTGTGTACGAACATCGAAATATCAAGGAAATTCGAAATATAATTACGGATCCGCATACCAAATAGAACCAATATAAAATAAATTTACGGGGAAGCACTAAAAATTCTATATACAATTTTGTATTGTAGTTTTAAAATAGTTACCAAATAACACTAATACAATTAGTTTTAAGAGAAAAATAATAACGATTTAAAAATTAATTTTATTTCTGTAATTGAAAAATAGTTTTGTTCAGACATAACCGATATTGGTCTATCATTCCTTATTTAGAGTTTTTTTTTTTAAATGTAAATATAAAATATATCTTATTGCGTTTGGGAAAAAATTGTGAAAGCAGTTCTGCCTAAGAAAATTAAAATATAAGTAGTCGAATATTTCTGATAGACTATAATTATTATAATTTATATAATCAAATATGAGTGAAATAAATTAAGACATTAAGTATTTTAAACAATTTATTTCAAGTGTGATTATTATATAATATTTAAAGTCAAACTCTTTTTTTTCGACCAACTTTTGATGGTCTTTGGTAGTTTTTTGCATTCCAGAGATTAATAACTTCGTAATTCGGTAATTATCAAATAGATGCAATTTTTGCATTATTCATTATCGTTCTAATTTTCCATCATTGTACTCAAAATGTAAATCCACTTAGTCACATACATAATATTATACCATAATATAGAGGTGTATCAATGAGTTTCAAGATTGCAATAACTCTTAACCTCTTTATATACATTCGTTTTAAGTTATCTGGATATTTAACCTACTTTTATCATATTTTTCTTGTTTGTCCCCGTTTATTTATAAAATAATTAAAATAAATAATATAAAAGTTCAGCATATAAGGTTGAGTTTGATCTCTACAAACCAAAAATATCATCTCACTTATTAAAAAAATATTAAAATTTTTTTTGAGCTTTAAATTTTATTTATATACCTTTATTAGCTTATTTTATACAATTTCATAAACACTCTTATATTATATTGCGATGAGGAAAATAATTATCAAAAGTCAAAATGCTATACATTTATAACGCAACTTGCCTACGTAATTCGAATCCTTTGATGAAACCGATTATTACTATATTAAGCGGGAACAATATTACCTACATAAATTCTACAGTGTCTTTGATGTATAACCAGATCTTGAATTTTTGTTAAGTGTACGACAATAATAATTATTAATTAAATACATTGCCATAGTTGGACGGGTTTATAATAATATTAAATTTATGTTAAGGACAGAGTAAGAATTTCGAAAATACTGCACAATATTGTGAATAATTTGAGCTATGTGAAAATCATTATTTAAAAAAAAAAAACAATATTTCTCCATTTAGCATGGTATTTCCAGAAACCTGTGAACTATTCATATAATATAATAGACTATACAGTGATGGTATGGAATTATACGATTGGAGTTCATAGCCAAAAATAACTTAATAATATGCAGTAAGTAAATTCTCGAATTTTCCAGCGTATAGCATTACTACAGTTCTTTTATCGATAATATATTCAGAAATTGTATTCTCATAGTTTATAATGTATCATAATGCAAATTAGTCCATATAATTCTCAAAAAATATATTTTTTAAAACATTTAATAATGTGTGTGCAAAAGTGCCTAAAATTTTTAGAAATGGCCATTTAAAACCTTTTGGACAGAGAATAAAAAAATCAACATAGTTTTTTAATTATAGATAAGTATTGATAGAATAGATCAACAGGTTATTTTAATGGATCATATAAGTTTTTGTTTGATTCTTTGACGTGTTATTTACCCTTTAAAGTGGTTCGAGTCGGTCAAAAATATATCGTTTTTAGACCTTTCGCTGTGACAAAATTGCGTGACTTTGGCTGATCCGATTTTAATTCTGTAAAAAGCATAATATTTTTCGATATATTTTCTAGGTTTTAATCGAGGCATTTTTTGAAATATGAATTTCCGATTTCGCTATGATTAAATAAAAATTCCATATTTTACAAATTGTTCACTTATGTATATCTAAAACGGAAATTCATATTTTGAAAAACGCCTAGATCACAACCTAGAAAAGATGTCAAAGAATCTTATGCTTTTTACAGAATTAAAATTGGACTAGCCAAAGTCTCACAATTTTGTCACAGCGCAAGCAACTTTCTGTTCAAATCGTGATTTAATATACGATCTTATTTTTATTATTTTTACACTTGCAATTCATATTTAACCTATATGGATATAGATACAAGCCCAAGGAGTATACTTATTAATTTATTATTAGCTTTATTAACTTAAATGACCTCTCTAACTGCATAAAATTCTGAATTTAAAATTTTAGCATGTACGATAAATTGCCCATATAATACTCCTTAGAAAATGACCGACTCGAACCCCCTTAACATCTTTAAATTAATTTAACAATCTGCTGTTTAAATATTTATATATCTATTGTAAATGCCGTAATGTAAACTTTATAATGAACATTTCTAAGTGATGTATTAAATAGTTTTTCTGTTTTATTTTATATTCGAACTCGTATTGTTCTGTATTCTGTGAGTGTACTTGAAAATAACCGTTGTTGACTGTAATAATTAATATGATTAAATATGATATGATATCATTTAACAAATTTGAACGTGATCATTATACAAATATATAATATACAGGTTATAATATAACCATTTTTTATTAATTCTTATCATTATTGTTGAGATTCGCACACATACCTATTACCGTGTACCTATTAACTAATTTATAGTACTACTCGTGTATTGTAATATTATTATCAGGTATACCTAATGACCAACTGTTCGTATCATACTTTTCGTACATGCGATAAATGACCAAGTGACTTGATCACTTATTGCTTAAATAATGTTTTCAAATATCTAGTTAGTGTACATGCAAAAGATGACTAAATAACTTGATCAGTTTTTGCTTGTTCAATTACTTGGAAATAATATGCACTTGGTCAAAAATGGGTTTTCAATATCTCATGAAATATTCAATATAGCACTAGGTCATTTTTTCTGTATAACAATATTGTTCAAATAACCATCATAATAATGTTTTTTCACTTGGTCACTTTATACATGTAACCACTTTTTGCATGATGACGACCCAATATTTATAAAAATTATACATATGATTTCAATTATTATTTGTTTATTATATTATGCTTTTAATAATATAATATATACCTATACCTATATACTTTAATTTCACTAAAAACTATTTATCAATAAGTCAATAAAATAATGGAAAATAAATACTGAATCATTTTTGTACATTGTAGAACCTGACATTGCGCTAGCACCACCCATACATTTTGATCGTGTTTAATAAAATATTATCCTGCAAATTTTGAAACGTCTCATCCAAATTCATGCTAATTGTAACATACTAAATGATGGAATAAAAACATTTCAATTTTTCCGAATGTGCAATGTTGGCACAATGTACGTTTTAAATACATTTCAGAACTAATTTAAAAATTGTCCTATACTAGTAAAATAATTTTATTGTGAAATAGATATTAATAAATAACTATTAAAAACTAGGCAAAACATATATTATTAGGTGTGTATATTAGGAAGGTGGTACTCGAAATCAAATATTTTAAACAATCAATATATTTAGAGGAAAAAAAACTATTGTGCAAACCACTTTTCGGTTCAGTTAATTTTTTTCAAATTTAATAATATCGTCACTTGAATCTACGAATATATATATATTGAAAATTGTGTAGTTACCTCTGCAGTGTCTAATATAAACACAATGCGGGAAAATTAGAAAGTGTCTATGGATAAGAATGGCTGGTAATTAATAATTCAACTGGTTTCAGTAACTTCAAAATAAAATATTAAAATTAAATTAAATATAATATTAAACAATTTATACGTAATGTGTGATAATAGTTATTACTAAAAATGCCTCATATTTTATTTTATCAAAAAATATATTAAAATAAAATTTTATAATATTGCCCATTTCATCGTTATCTACGAATTGAATACGGGTTCTGCTACCGTTAGCGTAGATTTTATAGCAATACGCGTCATATTCAAACCTCAAATTATTGAATTTATCCTTTTTAAAATTACAAGTCAAATTTTTGATTATTTTCATCTTAGTATTTTATGAATTCGTTAGTAAATATAGATTTTGATCTGTACCACCTTAAGGGTAAGTTGGATCAAATATTGTATAACTCCTTTTTCAATAGATGTATAGATATTGCTAAAGTAAATCAATATTGTTGAAGGTTTGATTTTTATAAATTCAAAATATCACATGAAAATATGTCTAAATTTCACTGGTTTTCGATTGAAATCATTAAACCTATATATTTAAAAAAAATAAATAAATACTAAATTAGGAATTAATAACAGGATTATTTCTCGAGTTATAATTTTTACTATTCTTTTTTTTTTAGAGAAAAAAAAATTTCAAATTAAAATAGGTACCTATTTTTTATATAATATTAATAATGATTTTGACATATTATTATTAAAATTGATATCAAGTTTTCGCTGTATTTATTTAAACAATACTTATAGGTATTTTTTAATTTTTATATACTATAGTTATTTAAAAAGTGTATTATAAAATTGTATACCCAAAAAACTATTGGTGAGATACAGATGACAAACTAATATTTTTAAATTGAAACAATAAAATTACATATGTGTTATTTTGACATATATTTATGAAAATGATGATTCATATACCATTTAATTCAGTTAATGAGAGAACTAGAACCATTTAAAAATGTTAATACACAATTTATGATAAAATAATACGCTGGGAGATAAACATCATAATACAAGTTTATATTACTTTCTTGAAGAAACTACCAAAAGAAATAATTAAAAATATTTAAAGTTTATTTTTGTAAGTCCAAGCTCATTTGCTAATGTAGTTTTACACCTATGAGCTATATTACTACCCTGGAATTTAGCTTATTAAATTATTATGAATAATAATTAATATAAAAATAATAACGCATAAATATTTAAATATACATAAATTATATATATATATATATGTAATAGTGAATTAGTTAAAATAATAAAAAGCCGAATAATATAGACTGATACGAGTATGAATTACGTTAAATTGCATGGCTGCATTACTGCAGTTTTACATTTCAAGTACAAAAATAAAGAAATATTTAAACTACTTTGATGATGATATATTCAAAATTTTACCTTGGTTATATCCATAAAAGGAAATAGATGCATTTTAAAATTCCAAATTGTAGGCTATTATCCACAATATAACAAAAAATTTTAATACTTATATTTTTAGGTAAATATTCTTGACTACACAATAGGTATTGATGGGAAATATGAATTTAAATAGATGTACTAATATATATTTAGCTATTATTATTTATAATGTTAATACAATTTATTCATTAATATATAAATAATATATTAGCATATAAAACTAAATTAAATTATGGACACGAACCAGAACTATTGTGTAAATCGGTAGCATTTTTTTTTTTACATAAAACAGATAGCAAAACAAACTAGTTTTAACTAGCCGTCATAAACGTTTTTAACTGGAGTCAAAATGATGATTATCGAAAAGCTCATTTGTATCGGTTGCACACCGATAGTAATATTTGTGAATATATTATGAAATATCACATTTAAATTATGAAATAATTTTGTTACGATAATTACCGTGCCATTACTATTGTATCATAAAATATCAGACCTTATCTGAATAGATAATAATTTGAATCTGATATTTAATTATATAATTTTAATGTCGAAAAAAGTAGATTTATTTTTGAACCACGAGAAAATTTTTCGTTTATACATAGTACTTTTTCAGTTTTCGATATCTTTATAAATATGAAAAATATATCAGTATCATTTCTACTTTATGCAGCTACAACAGGACAAATGAGATGTTTGCAAGAGTACATACATTTTATTATATATATATATATACACATATATATACATATATGTATAAATATGTAATGCAAATAATGTTTGAGCCAAAATATTCTTAATGAATTCCAAAAAGCAATAACGCAATAACGTGCACACAGTATATCCATTTTCATTATATTTTATATTAGCGAAACGTTTTGTGTACAATATTATTTATTATTATAACAGAACGCACTACTGAAACAGTCGGTAGTCAATATAATATATATATATACAGAAAAAAATTGTATATAATATATGCGAGCACATTCCGAGAATGTAATAAAATTTATATTTTGCGAGACGGTAATGAACCGTATAAAACAAAAAATTACATAATTTATTTCAGACAACACTATACTTTTTATAAAATGGTGTACGAGATTTTTTTTACAGAGTTCCATTAAATTACCGTACACAATACATCATACATTATCGTCAGTGTTGAGCCCAAATCGGTACATTTTATTCTTCTTCTTTCGAGGCTGTTACAGGCCAACAACCACTTGCCTCCATCGGATCCTGTCTCTCGCCAGTTCTTCCTCATTCTCTACTCCGAGTTCTTTCAAGTCCTTGATCATCACTCTATCCTTCCATCTTTGCCTAGGACGTCTCCTATGTCTCTTTGTGTCTGGTCTCCAATTCGTCACCCTCCGATCTCCACACGTGTCCGGCCCAGCTCAATCTGCTACTTTTCAGAACTCCAATGACATTTGCTTCTTCGTATAGGTCTTGAATTTCCTGGTTTGTCCTTATTATTGTACTATTACTATTAAGTTATAGTATTATATAAGTATCACTATTGTACATTTCATTCTAGATAAAGATGATTTATGTTAAATGTCTCTAGAACCTATATTGAGATAACATACATAATGTATCAAATTTTTTTTTACCATCTTGCTATACTGTATACAAATTGGTAAGAACAATTTTTTTGCCTTCATAATATATTCACATAAGTTTCAGGTAAAAATTTCAAGCTTATAGATCTATTATTTCCCTGAAATTCGAACACATTTCATATCAAAATAATACATTTTTTGGAAAAAACTGAAATGGCTATTGAGAATTATTGTACCTACATTTTATTGTGTATGTATAGGTAGAATGACATCATTTTAATATTGCATTACATTTTCAGGTCTTAAAATCTAAATTTAGAACTATTATGAATTTGATGTCTCAAAATTGAATATAAATGAATATACGTATTTGGTGAAAATTTCAAGTTTACATTTCTCCGTAATTCTAACACATTTCAAACGAAATGTTTGAAAAATTATACGGGTTTTCAATAAAAATTTAAATGGCTGTTAAAAAGTATTATATACACCGATTTTTAAAATTGTTTAAAATACCATTTAAAATTGTATAGTAATATTATTTTTTTATTTATAGATTTCTAAATATAAGTATTGGTTTGCAAATATCAAAATTGAATGTTTCATAATACATAATAACAATTATAATTACAGCTATACGTATACGTACAAAAAATAATCAATAATAACCATAATAATATGCAATTTAAATTTAATAAAATAGTGCACTTTACTCGTCCGATGTTAATAGGAATGGAAGCATTTCTCTTATCGAATAGGATACATTTAGTGTATTATTGCATTTGAAAACAAAACGTTTTTTTGGCGTTCTTTGATGTGGTATACATTATTATTGTTTCATAATATTATTGATGTTGTTCAGTTATTTAATATTAAAAAAAAAAAAAATTATATACAATTTATTTAGATAAAATAATTATTACATATCTTAATATTTATATCTAAATACAATATTACTCTTACTCTTTTTCTTACTATTATTAAACATATAATTCATACATTATTTATCTTTAGATATATTTATGCAGATAAATTTCATTATTGATTATCGTCACAAGAGGAAATTCATCACGATTATCTTTTGAATATGATATGAGTTTGTACATATAACATTAAATTATTTAGTTGACATTATATTGTTTGAGTTTGAGGAAATCATTCGAGGTGTAAGATTACAGAGTTTAAGAAAATATGTATTTTCTTTTTTATTTCCTTATTCTTTGGCAAAAAAAAATCTACTAACTCGTAATAATATTATATTGATATAAAATGTTCATATAATATTAATACAATCAAAATCACGAATCAATCAAAGTCAAACAAATTCTTAACATAAACTTGAACTATTTGTCGGTCCAAGTGTACATACAATAAATTTTAATCCAATATTTTACATATTTGTTTTATGAATATTAAATTGTTTTGGCTTCGTAATCGTTTTATAGTTAAGAATTAGTCATATTTTAAATCGCGTTTCAAAACCTATAACATACACAAATATATGGTTTTTTTTTTTTTTTATTGCTAGTAGGTAGTTATTTGAAATAATACAAAAAATATAAAAAATACTATAATAATATTGTAAATTTTAATTTATATTGTAAATAAAAAAAACTTGATATACGATAATAATGATATTGTAACCTCAAATAATTATTGAAATAAAATAAAATAAATGTATTCAGAATTTATTAAAACAATAAAAAGTCCTAGTTTAATTTAAAATGTAAAATTCAAATATTTCGTGATAAAACTTCAGTGTGCTCTAATAAACTTGACTTTCAAAAACTTGGCCTATATTCATGGGCGTAATCGCCGAGTAAATGCAATTGCAGAAACGCCAGGTTCGAGTTAAGTACACATTCGACAAGGGAAAATTATTAAAATACAAACGGCGCCGTATTTTTATTTTTATTTTTATCCGCGTTTGACGAGACAAGATAACAAAATGCAAACGTTTGACGGTATATAAACGAGCAGAGAGGATAGATAAAAAAAGGAATAATTTATTTTTGCGTTTTTATGTTTGAAAACATAAATATTTTGATTTACCGTCCACTGTTTTATTTTAACCATAAAATTTTATATATTTTCGTTTCATTGAGAATCAAAATTATTCATTTATTGTCTACAAATTTACTACATATTAATATAATATAATATTATTACATTATATAAAAGTAAAATGATGCTGTACCTAAAAATTTATAATTATTATTTCTAAAATATTGATTGGAAATAATATAAATAATTAGTAAAACGTTAGATTTTTGTCAATATCAAGGTAACCTCTGAATCTACTGTAATTATTAATTACAAATGTAATATTTTAATAGTAATATTTTTCATTAATTTTAAGATATTGTGTTTTTTTTTTAATATTTCAAATTGCAATCAAAAATTCTATAAGAAGAAATTCTCCAATCATTACAAAGAGCACTATTTTCTGGTAAAGAATTGAATCTAATTGGTACTAAATATTTCATTTTCCAATTTTTAGTTTTTCAATTAACGTGTAAGAAAAAATTATACAAAAAATTAGCATAAAAATCACTAAATACGATTGTAGTAAAAATTCTTCATAACTCCGAAAATACTGATGCTGGAGGCTTAAAATTTTCACAATAAGCCCATATATATATATATACGTAAAATATTAATACGACAATTTTTACTAATTTTTTTACTATTTATAACAATATGCAAATTAATTCACTAGTTTTTAACACCTGCAATTTTAATACAGTGTTAAAAGTACGTCATTAATAAATAGCTACATATAAAAAAATTAAAAAATCGGTATGTACAATATTTTTTAATAACCATTAACATTTTTTTTTTAATACTTATTTAATTTTTGAGATTTCGGTATGAAATGTGTTCGAATTTTAGGGAAGTAATGGATCTATAAATCTGAAAATTGTACCAAATACGTATTTTAGCATATTATGAAGGCAAAAATATTTTTGACAATTTTTTTCCCGATTTTGGGCTATTTATAGTAATCTTAAATTTTGAGTCATTTAATTTATAATAGGTTTCAATTTCTCTACTTTACAAAAAAATGAGATTTTTAGCATTTTTTTCTTTTAAATATATATTTTTTAATCAAAATAATAATGGTGAAATCAGAATTTGGCGGTCGGTCTTGGTTTTAAACTTATATCAAATTGATTTTTAACGGTTTTATCATATTCATTTATAAGGTATATTTTGTTACCTATGTGTCATATCCACCACTAGCTTCCACCCATTACTGACCGGATTTTGAAAAAATTAATATACAATATATATTTTCCTCCAAAATATGAGAGACCACTGATTTCGCCAAAGTCTTTTGTGTACATTCTTATCAGTGTCAATCTTGATTTATTGATCACGTGATTTTACTTAATTTTTTACCTACATTTTATCGTTAAATAATCACACCGTTAATTTTACTATTTAAATTTTAAATGATAAACGACTTTATGATACAACATTAAACTTATATATGTTTATACAATAATATCTTCTGTAAAAAGACGTAGCTCATTGACCGATATAATTATTTGAATGGTTAAAGTACTTAAGAGTTGGCAGTGATCAGTTTACTAACCATAATAACTGCTATTTTTTTTTTACCAATTACTTTAAGTCAGGAGTTTGAATCGAATTAAGATGAATTAAATTAAATTAAAATAAGATTAATTTATTTTGAAACCATTTACAATACAAAAATTTAAGAAAATTTAATAAAATTAAAAATATATATTAATAATTCAATGAGTTATTCAAAGAACCTAAAAGAAACCAAATTTGTATTATTCCATTGATATTATGTTTTAAAACTTATCTAATAATTAAAAGTAGCTGCCTTGATGTGTTTAAAATATTATCGGAACCCAAACTAGAACTACTCTCATTGCATTTTTTATTTTTAGAATTAATGGAGTCGGAACCGAAACCTTCTATTATTATTTTTATGAAATCGGAACCATAAAAAACATTTAAATTACAAGTTTTATGTCTTTTATATTATAAAATATTAGTTGCATAACATTTGGTATTCATTTTTGTGTACAATATTATCGATGGGAAAAATGAGCGATTTCAGAGGGATAAAGATGGTTAAAGGTACAAATGTCTTCCTCGGCATTATAATGTATTAAATTATGTTATTATAAAAAATAATGATATGCAACTGTCGTATAATTATAGCCTTATCGATCACTAGACAATATACAGGACAAATACCGTTTCATAAAGTTACGAAAACAATAGTTTATACGTTTTTAAGAACCGTTTGTATAAAATATTTAATTTTAGTTGACTAAAACCACAATAAAACCATTATAGTTTCATATGTCAGAATGTAAGTAATGTTCGGTGTTCCCATATTGTTTGAAATACATATTATAAAATCAATAATATTTTGTATTTATTGTAAGTTAGGTCTTACTTATCAATCATAATGCCATATTGAAACGATGATGTTCGCCAGCTGCAGTTAAATTATAAGATATGCCAGAGTTTATTCTAAGGATTTTTGTCAACAACGTATCAACTTTCCTTCTCCCACCTACCTTTTTATCAAATCTTACATTTACATTTCCTCTCTAAATATTCAAATATCATTTTATATATACCTACCAAAAATATGTTGAAAATTGCAAAAATAAACATATTTTGACCCAACATTTTTAATATAAATTTATTAACAAACATTTATATTAAATATAACGAAAAATAAGTTTTAATTATACCTAAGAATACTAAATTATACTGAACAAAATAATGAAAAAAAAAAAAAACATTTTTTCTTTAAAGTTTAAAATATTCAAACTATACAAAAACTCAATTTTACCTAAAACATTTACATTTTTTTCGTTTTATTTTCTTCTTAATTTGCCTTAGTTTTCTCTAACAGCATCTTCAAATATCCCTTTGAACTACATTTGTGGGTTAGCGCGTGCCTTAGTGGATCTCAGCATGTGACGGGTAGAGGGTTCGAGGTTGTATCATAGTAAGTACGTGTTTTTTTTAAAAAAAATTTTTAATATTTGCCATCAACTATTTATTATAATTATGTACCTTAACTATTTAATATGGTTGCTGTTCAACCATAATTACGTATATAGTAATTGCAACTATATAAATCCAACTAAATAACTTTAGTATACATACTCCCAATCATTCATTTTTTGTGTCAGTATATTAATCTTAATTTATAATTGGGTTAACCATATTTAAAGTTGACCCAACTATGATTTTTTTCCGTGTACTTCAGCTCATGAAATTTACAATCATAAATAATATAATAGTAATGTTTAACGTGTTTAATCATATTATACTATTTATAGGTACCACATACAGTAGCGCAACGAGTTCTAAAATTGTACGGGGCTTTACCCATATTATTGTATAAATAAGCAAAAAAAAAACAAAAACAACATAAATTATATTTGGTTGGCCATAGATTATTTTGGGGACTAAGCTTCCAAAGCACCTCCTTGTTGCGTTAATGACCACATAACGGGTTTTTATTTACCCAGAGATTTTTTCCAATGATTCTCTCGATTGTAATATTATTTCCATCAATAGTTTTCATTTTAAAATTCCACTCTTTTCATTATTTATGTGAAATATAACTAAATACGCGTAGGCTATACCTAACGATGACTGCGGATAATAACCTACATTGTATCAAATATTATTATTTTGTGCGCTATGGTATGTGTCGTTATTGTCGGCGCGCGACGTCCCGTTATCTCCAGAATTTAAACGTTATCCTGAATCATATTCTTTAGGTTTAAATGTGAAAATATACATTTTTGTTATCTATATATTAAATGTTTTGTGTGTTTCCGATTTGTATTGTAAATACTTTTTATTCGATTTCACCGTGGTGAACCGTCGAACGTGGTTTTATCAAGTAAGTATTAGGATTATTGCCATATGTTCCCGTTTAGCCGAGACTGTGCTCGTTTTGAGTATTGTGAAAAAGCCTTTCGGGATGGCCAATTCTCCCAGAATCCAACTTCAATATTTAATAATGAAATTTTTCAATTTTTACTAGAGAAAACATTTTTGAAAATGTTAAAACTGATAGAAATACATATATACCTTCACATGGGTGTGGATACCATACACAGTTTCTTCAAAATATGCAGTTATTACTTGAAATTATACAAAAAAAAAAAAATGTCAATAACTTTTTTAAATTAAATTTATAATGTTAATATCGACAAAAATTATTTTTTTAACAGTTTAAAATACTTGAAAAATGTTTTAAAGAAGAAAATGTCATTCGAAGAAAATTGTTTAAATTACATTACGCGTACTACCTGCATAACTTTCGGTTTTTTGCAACAGCTAGACGACGACTGTAGTGTGTGCATTTTTCAAGAATTCATAATGAAGAATATTCATATTTTAATGTAAATTTCATACTGAAACGGATTCTATTCATTACCGGAAATTAAAATATTTCATTAAAATGTTGTGAATAATTAACTAATATGTGTATTCTGCAGTGATTGTATGAAAACTTTTCAAAAAATGTCCGAAAATTATTTCCCCAACTTAATTTTCCCAAAAATAATTTTTTCCAATTATATTTGTTTCAATTAAATGTTATTATATTTTTAAAATTTTAAATAATTTTTTTTTATTAATATGTGAATGAGAACCCTTTTTGTTGGGAATTTTTAGGAAACGCTTTTGAAAAATAAAATATTGAAGAAAATGGAATTACGAAAACGAACTATATTGAAAATAATGGATTTGGAAAACAATTGTCTCCTAACCAAATACTCGGAAACCCGATATTGTATGAAAAGTATAAAAAATAACCTAATCAAATGGATTTAATAGTCACTAATTAACACAGGTAGATTATTAGATACGAGTTGGACCAAGAATCAAAGCACCTACTTTTAATTTATAGTTAATTTCAATAATAATCCGATAATATGTTTTTTTTATATATTTTACCATAAAAGTCACATATTTAAATGAAAAATCCTTAAAAAATTATTTATAATAATTATCTAACCGTCGAAAACCGTGTTCCAGCTGAAAGAATACAATATATTTTATAATATCGCATAACATGAAATTAACCACGGAATAATGTATTAGTGGTCTAGCATTAAAGTTAAAGTTATTTAAGTGTCATTGATTGGTCGTTAAGTACTTAATTTATGGTACATGTGTTAAAAGCCAAATGTGCCTAAATGGCCTAAATGGCCTAAATGTGCCAAAGCCGAAGTCATCCTTCATGGGATGACCTTATATATATATATATAGGAAAATCGATTTATTGTTACACATTAAATAAACGCCATTTTAAACGAATTTTTCTAAAAACTTCTAATATCCTACTGCGACATGTCGTATTATTAGAAATTAACAAACACTACTACGTTATACGAATATAATACATTTACCTACAAGAATTTTTTTTCGTTTCATTCGCGTGAATTATAAATCATAAAAATAAACCGTGTGTTTTCATTTCGACCCGTCTAGAGAGGAACGCCTGGTAATAATTCAAAAAAATAAAGAAAAAAAACTAATTTAATTATGTTATTTCAAAATTATACGTATACAACTCGTACAGTGTTCAAATAATATTATAATATATACATAACGTCGTCCTGAAAATATGTCGACGACCCGCCGTTGTTAAACTTTAACGATAATTATATGAGATAAAGAATATTAAAACCGTTGAGTTTGAAAAGAAAAAATAAATTATATGACCTAGTATAAAGTTCAAAACGTATAGTAATAATTATTATATTTGCACGGATGTAATAATTATGGTTAAAATTTCATTATTCTGTTTAAAAAAAAATACTATATAACTATTGGTTTCACAAAATAACGAACGTATTAAAAATGAATCGATTAATTAGATAATTATACTCCAATCGTATACATACGATAGCAGTTGTTTATATATTTCGTTGGATTACCGTGGAATTAAATAATTATCACGGAAGTCCAAATTTATTCTACATTTTAAAGGTATATATTTGTTATAAGAGCATACCTATAAATAGTTAACTTAAACACAAATTATATGGTGTATATTTTAATTAGTAGTTGCATTCGTAGAATGTCCCTGTGGAGGGGGCTAAGAATACCTCCACGGTTTCCTCATGCCTGTCGTAGAAGTCGACTAATTGAGGTTGCGTCAGGTCGACAGCCGGCATAAAACTTGTCAAAAAGTATGAGAAGTAT
>JAIPRL010004521.1:0-37494 GCA_025469235.1 Pemphigus obesinymphae | reverse complement strand
TAGTTATTATAATATTAGGTATATATATATATATATACCTATTATATATATATACCTATATATATATATATATATATACCTAATATTATAATAACTATTAAACCATTTATTACCATTTATTTATTTGATACCTCGTACAACTAGGTACATATTTAAATTGGGAAATTATATAAACTTTAAAGCCAATCTAAAAGGAAGTTATTACAAAATTGGCAATTTATAAATGTAAATTTACACAATACCGAAGTATTAATAATAAATGATTTGAGTAGAAATAATTTTGATTTTGTTTTTATGTCTAATATATATATATATATTTATTTTTTTGATTTCTTTAAGTTATTTTGTAGTAGGTATTACTAATTTTCAATTAATTTTTTATACATTTCAATAATATTATTTATAATTTTACTATATTTTAATGGCATAGCTACTTAGTCATACCTACTTAGTCAATTTTATTAATAAGAATGTGTATAACCACATTTTGTAAATACAAATTAAATTGTATTTTTGAAATTCATTATGTTATGAACTACTTTATATTCAAACTCATTACTAAAATAAAGAATAATTACATTTTTAATTTTTAAATGAATGTTTATTTTTTTAACTATATGTAAATTTAGTACATTTTTAGATATATAATTATAAGAATATTTAAAGTTTTGTAAGACATATCACATAGGTGAATTATTTCTCCCATTTTTATGGTCTTTCTCAATAGTTTTTAAAGTATAAAATATGTTTACTGTTAAAACCATTCATCAAGTTAACTACAAACAATTTTCAAATAAATCCAAATCGAGTTTGAGATGTTTACACATATCTGTAATAGTGAGGTACAACATTCTGTTGTTGTTTTTATTCATTTTGATAGGAACTAGGACCTACCAGGACGACACTGCTGGTTTTTATTTGTTAATTAACTTTAAACACTGCACAAGACATGGTTGTAAAATGAACTTTTTATGTCCGTTGACATTGTAATAGATTCTGATATATGGAATAGGTACAGGGACAGAATTAGGAATTTAGACCCTATTATAGATGATAGACCAACGGTTACCATTCCACAGATTTTTCGAATAAGCAATATAAAAAAAGAAGGTTATGTGTATAGATTTCCAAAAAAGGAAAAATTCACTTTAAAAATATCAAACAATCAATATTTTAGAATAGTAAATTTTACAGAGCCTCCCTCTTACGCCAGCACTGATTACAATATTTAAGTAATATAAAAAAAGGCCTCCGAAAATTTTAAAATCTTTGCCCAACCCTCCACCTAAATTTTACCACTGTATAAGTGTAGGTAAAAAATTTTAATGATCATATTTTCATAGTACCCAATATCAAGGATCCGAATCAAGTAGTTAACTAGTTGAAGTTAAGTTTAAAAGTTCAATTAGTGTTGACTAATTTACTTCACAAAATAATTGTATTAATTGTAAACTTATCATAAAGTGTTTTTAAGATAGTTGTGAATAAGTTAATATGTTGTTTTCTTCATTGAAAGTTATGTTAAATCAATACATTTTTTTAATATTTTATAATAATATCTTCATATATATTACCTATGGTATATGCATTTTTATATTTAATTTTTTATAGATACCTATAATTAATAAATTGTATACCTACGTCTGTACATATTATATTATAGTTCCTATAGTAAGTATAGACTATAAAAGTGTACCATATTTTATATTTATAAATGGGTATAAGACAAGGTATACTATTCATATTATTTGTAAGTAGGTACCTACTAAAATAAGGTATATCATTTAAAATTCAAAATATATTTTCTGTTGGCCATTAAGTGTTCCTAATACATAATAATAATATAGTTATGATATACTAAATTAACATATAGATAAATTAACTTTTGTAAATATGTAAATAAAAAGGTAACTTTTATGTAGGTTCACAACTAAAAATATACCAATAAAGATTAGTCTAAAAATTATGTTTAACTTTTGAATTAACTGAATTAAGTTAACTAAGATCTGATTTCAACTTTGAACTTGTAAATATTTAAAAAAAAGACAACTATTCTCGTAAACTTAACTGTATCTATAGTTAATAATTATATTATTATTTCATAAACTTTTCTCATCCTCGCCAAATTTTATCCCAAATCGTTTACACATATGATAATGTCCCTAAATATGTACCAAACATATTTTAATGTATGGACTGTATATATGGACAATATATTTTACGAGCATATATTTTTCACCGCCTGTCGCAGTCTCGAAATGTAGCTACATTAAACCCATTTTTTTTTCGAAGAAACGAAAAAAAGAAGCGTCTTTTTTTCTCGAGAATTCAATTTTACTGCTGTTTTACCCCTGATAGAAATACAGGACGTATAAATTATATTATATCCCATTGTACGTTCATGCCGTATTATATTATATTCCATTAATACACGTGTGGGACGCACACCGCACACGCATATAATAGATTCTGAATCATCGCCACCCCATCCCCCCTTCCAACAACACTTCGACACTGCCGTCGCCAGAGGCATTACCGATTTCAAGGAAATATACCTAAAAATAAAATATATAATATGTATGATTTTAACGTAAAAAAAAATAATAATAAATAAATAACAATAACGAGCAATCGCACGCAGATACACAATGGAGTGCTGCACCGTCTATTGTCGACGAAATTTATAATCTCCGTGACGAGGGTCAGTTTTTCGAAATGCATTATCGCTCTATGCATACGTCCCTTTTCCATTATCTGCTGTATTTTATTTTATTACACACCCTTATTTGGGAAACAGCACGCCGCATTATCTTATGTGAAACACGTATCGTCCTTACAGTCCTCTGATTATATTTTATGATTTATTAAGGTAGACCATTATCCAAAGACCTCGGGCAAAAAATCGGTTTCTAAGAACTACCACCCGTAGTCAGGGAGGATCGACACGCTGTCGAACCCATATATGGTCTATTGATCAGCCGATAACAAAAACCGACGGATATCACAAGGTTTACACGTACATCGTTCCCTCGGGTATTTATTATATTGTCCACGCTGTCAAACTACAAATGTCTTTACAACCATAAAAATACAAAAAAAATATAAATCCATTTAGTGTTAATACAATTTTCAAAAACTGTGAAACATTATACGGGCCGTTTTTCCATCGACTAGGTACGTAATATACCCAGTAGCGTGCCGTGAATAAAAACGCGGGGAGACTGAACTTTTGTGTTACAAATAATTATTCATCTAAATTTAAACTTTCAACTATGATACCAACATAATTTATATATTTATTTAATTAAATACGCAACAACTGAAAATAATAATAATAACAACAACAAACAATAATAATATTGTTGCATAATAATAATAAATGGTATGTCCGATTAATTTTTCAAAGTAATAGGTAGGTACCTATTTAATTATATATATTTTATAACTACTGCGTACATATATTTATATTGCTTTCGATCATTTATGCACTCGAATATCCCATAAATATTATATACCTAGTACATAGGTATATAAATTATATTGTATAATATATATTATAGTACCTTGTAGTCTTATATACATAATAATATATTATACCTGTACGATATCTCAACGATTACCTATCATAAGTTCGGAACAGATGAAAATAAAAGAATAGTGTGTCATGTGGCTTAGTTGGGAATATCATTTTTTCAAAGCAACATTTTATAATATAATATAATCTGTTATTATGATGTCGCTATATTGTAAAATAATTCAATATAATATTATAGTTTTTAATAACTAGAAATGTACACAAATTAGACTTTTCGCACGAAAATAATAATATTTCACAAAGTATGTACGAAATATGAATACATGCATGTTCTAAAATTTTGTAGCAGTTTATAAGACATTAAGTAATATTTTAATGACATTTTTCTAAATTTTTTATTATTATTATTTTTGGATATTTGAATCATATAGTTATGACTTATAATTTTTTTGTACGATGCTCGACGAATCAAATTACCCGAAATTAAATTTAAAAATAGTATTATCGATATTAATTTTTAGGTCGAAAAACAGACCAATCTGGTATTTGATATTTGGCGTTCGAGGAATTTTGAACCACGTACAAAATACGTGCACATACGTCATAGTTCGAACGTGAAAACAAATTCCCAAAGACGTCTAAATGATCAAAACAGACATATATCCACGATCGCCATCATTGGTACATAATATAAGTAGTGGTGCGTAAATAAAATACGTAGAGAAACTGAACTTTAGTGTAACTATTAACTATTTATATAAATGTATACTTTAAATTATAGATAGTATTTGATAAAAGGTGTATTCAATTAATTTTCCTAAATAACAGGTAATTAATTCAAATTTAATTGTGTTCTTTCAACTCAACTTCGTGGATAATATAATTTAAAAATAGATAAACAATTATATACAAATAATAAATGTACAATATACATTATTGAATTCAATTTTTTTTTTGCTGGAAAGTTGAAAGAATTTCCTATTTTCTATTATATTGTGTTCAAAAGGATTGGAGAAACGCAATCTCAAGTTCTCCCCTCATTAAAAAAATAAGTAAAATATGTATTAGATTTTTGAAAAATATATATATTTTTGCTTTTTCTATCTGGGTAAAACACGCAAATGTAATAAATATTTTTGCGATTCGATTATTTTAATTTATACTTTTAAAATTAAAAATGGTATCAAATAGAAGAGTGGGAATCCTCCTCCCGAACACATGGTCATTAGATACAATGATTATCTACCTTAAACTAGATGAATTTATGTGCTTTGTAGGAATATAGCATTATATAGTGCAGATTACCACAGAAAACCTGTTGAAAGTATCATAATAATGAGGTTTTTTAAAAAGTAAACCCTTTTTCAATTCTTATTCTGTTATCGAGTGTTACGATTGTTAGACCTATTAATTTATCCTTTTAGTTTATAATTGGTGTTTAATTTTAAAATTATGTCAATTTAAATAGATATTGGCTATAAATATTTGGTAATATTATAAACATTTTAGCACTAAAAAGTTTAACTACAAAAATAAAAATCAATTTTCTTAATGTTATTGGTGAGTTTAAATTTTGTTAACATTTTTAACCATATCTATAATGATTAGATCATAGTCAGTCCAACCCCTGCATTAATATTTCACACAAATTGTCTATATTTTTTTACCGGACACAATTCGTGTAGTTAAAATAGGTATGGGACAAAACTCGAAAGCTATGAAAAAAATTCAACAATTGTGGGTTGGGTAACGTCTAACAGTATATGGGATATCTCAAGAAGGACGTTCTAATACCATATAAATGAAAAAACTGAGAACTTTTTATTCCATTTAAGCCTGGGGATTTTTCTTTTTAAATAAAATATATTTAAACTGTACACTACTAAAATAGTCACAGTCCATATATTTGTTTATTATAATGTTTCATGTTACAACATAAAAATAATTTTTGTTTAAATCCATAACTATTATTTGACACGTACCTAGTTTATGTACGTACAAAAGTACTCATTAAAGTGTGTTAACTACCCGTTTCACTCGTGAAATATGATCGTTGTTTTGGTTGAAAAGGAAAAAGTACCATTGTGCTAATATCAAGTTTGTTTTGGAAAAAATATTTTAATATTATTGGTATGACGTAGAACATTTTATTTTATGTATTTATTTTTTTAAATTAAGTGACATAGATCTTGTTTTAGTTTAAAATGTGCATCTCCTCAACAATTTTGAAAAATTGGATTTCAATATATTTTAAATGATTATTTAAATCCTTTTTCGACCATTAAGAATATAGTAAAATCGATACATATATTATAAAATTACGAAAAATTAATATTATTTCCATAAATAACACTCTTATATAACTTATAATACTCAGATATAAGTTGAATTTAATATAAACTATTTTCTTATGTTTAAATACATAACAGTAATGACGTAATACCTAAGTCTCAAAGTCTACTTCCTACTTCATTTTTTAAATAATATATGTTTGTATATGAACTGTAATAATAATTTGAAATTTGAACAATTGAAGCTTAAACTTTGAGAATTAAAAAAAAAATAGCCACTAGCTTATTATATGAATAATAAGGCTGTGTGAACATATCGATTAATAAATTAGTTTGTTGTTAACGATTAAATTGATTAATCAATGTCTTTTAAAAACATTTTAATTGATTAATCGGCACTAGGTCGATTTTCAATAAATTGTTATTAATAATAAATATTTTATAATTTAGGTAAATTTCATTTTGAATTGTTGGCAATTAGTTATTTATTATATGTATTTGTTTTTGCTATGATTTCATAATTTAATAATTATTTAAATGATTAATCGGCGATATATTAACAATCGATTATAAATTAATTAATTAATAAAATTAGCTTAGAATTAAGAAAAAAAAAATATTTGAAGTCAAACCTAACCCGAACCGAACTTTTTCAAATTTTAACGACTCCGAACTGAATCGAAGTTACAATTTTTTATTTGAACCCAAATCAAACCGAACTATTCAATTTAAATATCGAACCCGATAAAAAACCTTCAAAATAATTAAAAACATTAAAAACAATTTAGCACTTAATTGATTTAAAAATTGGCAACCCAAGAGGTTCTTTATCCCCCAAAAAAATTATCATCAAAATACTGAATACTAATATATAAATTTACCGAGTAGCAGTGTATTATAAATAAAACGACAAAACATTCTATTTTTGTATCGTACCCTGAATATTAGTACCTATACGAATTACGATTAATGTATATTTTCTGCATATCCCGCTTCCAACGCCGAAAACTCGTCAGAATAATCAGTGATCGATTCTAATTTAAAGTATAAACATCGTTCTATATTTATAGCATACTATGGAATGTGGGTATATGATTCTTAAATAATATTTAATAAGTACATCATATCATATTATATTGATAAACGATAACGAAAGTTCATCGATAATAAGTACTTACTCATATATTATATTACGGAAAAAATTATTATCCATTCTAAAAACAGAAAAAAACTACTTATTTAAACATTTAAAATTTTTTTAACGATTTTCGACAAATTAGGTTCAAATTTTGTTTTCCTTCATTTGATATTCGAACAGCACTATTTTGTGATTAGTTCGGTTCGAATATTTTCAATTTTGAGTTGGATTTTTGAACAGAACCGAATACCCTGGTTCGGTTCAAAAATCGAACAGTGTGTAATATCACTAATTAATAGTCATTAAAAATAATCTAGACTATACTATCTCTTTTTTTTTTAGATAATAAATTTTACTATTCGTTTCCTTATGTCGGAAACTTAGTAGTTATGTACATATTATAATATTTAATTGTTACTCAACATTATTAAATTTATAATTTCCTATAAAATAGGATGATAACTATTAATTTGATAAGCACCTAATTGTGTACCATGGCTTTGAAATATTATGCTTTCACAATATACTTATAGACTACCTATCTTGATACCTAACACGCATTATACCCATAGATAAAATTTTAATAATTAAAAACACTTGAAAAATAGAGCTAAAAATATAATTGAATCGTACATTATGTTTATCGATTATGGTTTATAAAAATCATATAACTATATACACGAGTAGGTAATTAATATATACTAACATTATAATATTATACATACATGATTTAAAAACCTTTATAAAACGTTTAATTTATAAATAAAAGTGATTTTGTTTAATACCATTTATTTGCATACAACCATAAGATAATAACTAATTCGGTACGTACTCATAACCTACCTTATTAATAGTATTAATTATCGAGAGTCTAGAAATAAAGTATCGTATCAACCAAAATTGCATTGTTTAAAAATTATAATACAAATTGCAATAAAAAATGAATTGCTTTTAGTTAAAATGTGGATATTATATCCAAAATTTATAATTTCTTACGAGTATTAAAAATAAAATACAATACTATTTTTAAATTATTAATAACATTTAAAAGAAATGAATTTGGCCCCCCTGGAAATTTTACTTTTGATTGGTACCTACGTTACTTCAATTCTAGATGCTCATTATTATATAATATAATAGAATGAAAATGCGATCAACAATTTTTATTTTATTTTTAATTAAGTGGCACAGATTTGGTTTTTAGTTTAAACTGTGAAGGCTAGATCATTTTCAATCAATTTTAATACTATTAAAACGTATTATTCATTAGATTTTTGTTTCTATAGTATTAAGCCGATTATATTTAAGCCTTTGATTATATAATATATTGTTAATATATCGTCGATTTATCCATTGAACCATGCGATCATAGTAAAAACAATAATACCTAATATATAATTAATTACTAACAATTTGAAACGAAATTTAGATACCTAAGTGATTAAATTAAAATTTAAATTAAATTAAATTATTCATTATTTATAACAATTTATTTAAAGCCGATTAATCGGTGACATTTAAAAAAAAAACATCGATTGGTTGATTAAATCGGTCGCAACAAATCGATTAGTAATTAATAGCAGCCTAATTATTCATACAATAACCAGTAGCTGAACCAGTTTTCTGTTTTTCAAATTTTAAACTTTAATTTGTTCAAACTTCAAACTATTATTATAATACATATATAAATGTAAAATTATTTATATTTGAAAAAGGAAATTGTTATACATAATTCGGTAACGTTTAACTTATTCATACCTAGTAATTTTTTCAATATGATTTAGGTATGTACAGTATACAATATACACAAAATAATTATTAGATAATAACCAATTATAAGCACCTATATACTCGTAATGTACATTGAATTGTTAAGCATTATTTATTACTTTACCATTAATTATAATATAATATATATTATATTATCGCAATTAATATTAGATAAACAACTATTTGGTCCAACAAAACAGGATGTGCATGAACTGTAAATATTGTCGATTATAATTTGATTATTTTAATGACAGGATATCACGCTTTCACAATCGGTACTTTAGGGATTTGTGTTCAAAAATCATAGATAATGTTAATTTTGTAATCAATGTTTAATGTTTATATAGTAATTTAAATAAATATTTTATAGCCAATTTTAAAAATATATCATCTTCAATATTATTGCGTGACTCCATTAATTAAATACTATGAGTCGTTATGTAATAGTGCCAGCATCACAGATACTGAGCATGGCAATACAACTTTTTTTGTTTCTTTAAATATAGTTCAAATATTAGATAATATAAATAATTTAATGAAAGAATAAGGCGCAGAAAAAAAAGAATAATGAAATTATGAATAATTTGTTTTTCGTAGTGCACAAAAAAATAGTGACTACAATAAATTTTCAACTAAATCATTGATAATTATTTGTTATAATATTTCAAAATATTTAACTTAAACACGTATATCTCTTCAACCATTTATAAATATATTACGTTGTTACATTAATAATTTATTATTAATATGGCTACTAAGCCGGGCATATTTTAGTGAATATTTACTGCGTGTCCAGGCATAATTTCTGTTTTAGTTGGGTTTGGGGGTGGCGGATTTACTTTGAATACCGATGTTGAAAAATTATTATACTTAGGTCAAGACTACTTATCTCATTATTGCTATTTTGGCTTATGCACAGTATTAATTTTTCGTAAATTAAAGATATTGAACCATTATTTTTTTTATCCATCGTATATTCGTATTTACACTAAAATTACTAATATGCAACAAATAAATAACTTTTTTTAAACTATAGAAAATAGATACATAAATTGCATGGTTTATAATATATCAATTTTTTATAATGTACATGATTAAAAGACATACGTTTAAGCCAAGGCTATGTACAGGAAAAAGATATAAAAAATTTAAACATTTAAAACATTTCATAACAGATGGTATTTAATCTATGGTTTGATAAATACCATTGAAAACGTTTTTAGCTACCCAAACATATGTTACAATCATGGAGGGTTTAAACTATATAGTTTATATTAGGTACCTATCTCCAACACTATCTGTCTAATGTGTCCAGCATTTTTATGTACATCACACGTAGAATATATAGTTCCCACGGTTAGGCAATATAATTTAATATCACTTTTATGTTCAATGATATTAAAACTGATGTTTTTAAAAGAAAAAGTTTGAAGTCATAGATTACTAAATAAATCATTATTTGTCAGTATTTTATATTTTTCAGTAGGTATTATATCTACATACATCAATATATTTTAGAAACTAAAAGGATACTCAGTGAATTGAATATTTCATTACTGAGTGTCCATCTACGTTAACTGGTTGTCCAATTGGACATAGAAAATACTTTTAAAAAATGCCATGCTACTAAGACACTAATACTCGTATTAAATACGTAATACCATTGATTAAGTATTTAAATATATTTAAGTAGTTTTTAATATACATTAAATCAAGTATAGTAATACGTATTGTAAATTTACACACGTATACTATTCTATATAATGCAAAGATAATTTACGTGTATAAATATAATGCAGGTATTGTTAAATTATAACCTACACAATTATTTTGTGTTTGATATTTATTTGAAATAAAATTTAACAATCAATGTTCCTGTTCCTATTTGTTTTTTCAAATAAAATTTAAATATTGGTATAAAATTTAAATATGAATTTATGTAAGTGCAATATTCAATTGTATTTTTCTTCCTATTACATATAAAATAATGCATATGTATTAAGAAATAATAATAATAATTATTAAGTAAATTTTATTAAATACTATTATCTATCATATAATAACATACATAATATAAATGTATAATATTAACTTTATATCAAAATAATATTATACGTAGAAAACGTATAAAACGTATACAATTAAAGAGTTATATACTATACTTACGTAAAATTACGTACAACTCTGATATTATGTATATGATGATAAAGAGTATAAAATATCTAAATATAGGTACCTATATAAAATGTATAACAATAATATTTAAAAGATATACAATTGTGGATTAAATAACTAAAAAAGAATAAGTAAATTAATATATCAAATAAAATATTTTAAGAAAAAATAATTTCCTGGTCATACCTACCTACTTTTGTAATAGAGATATTGAAATAAATTGAACGGCATGCAGGCAAAAAAAATTAATTAATTTCCATGCGTTTTTTGGCTCAAAATCGTTTTACATTTAATATAATCATTATACCAGTATTCTACCCGATGAGTGAAGTGCTTGTACCCTCTACTTACCACCATTTTATGATTGAAATGAAAATATCGGAGCATACCAACTAGCAGGGCTTATTCAGCGCAGTTGGAAAAGGTAAAACATTTTTTGCGTAATTGAATTTGCGCAACTAATTAAATATATTTTAAACCTATAGACATTAGGTTTTCAAAGATTATATGTAAGTTCATACACCAAATATAAGTTGGTATCTATCTACTACCTACATTTCAAAATGATAATTCCATAGGTACTAAATAGTAAATACAATCGCACATTTTGCAATAAGCGCTATTATTTTGAATTTTATTATTAAAAAAATAATATATTGTATTATACAACATGGGTTAATAGGTATTGAATATTTTATAAAGTAGAAATTCTTGGAAATTTTCGGTTAAATTAGTACCTACTAATTAGTATGACTGAAATAGTTATAAATTGCTGTTTTTATTAATATTTATAACTTGAATATGATTTTTCTATATTGCCTCATAGATCAATCCCTACTAAATAAATCGATATATTAGTTTTTTTTTCAGAATTAAAATTGGACTCTCCGAAGTCCCATTGTTTTGTTTAGCTATTAGATCAATTTCTACATTGGTGTTCTACTGTTATAGCCTTTTAATTTATTATTCTCAAAATTGTATTAAATTTCTATACCTTTTATTGTTATTATCGACATTTTGCGACCATTCTGGATAATATGAAATTGGAACCTTCCCATCCGCTCCTCATATACCATGTCCCTTTCATTAAACAATAGGTTCATATAAATGTGCAGTCGAGAAAAATCCTTAGAAATAAGCCCTGCCTACTAGTGGCCTCCCGAAATATACGAATCCTTATCGTAAATAAAAAAAAGAGTATAAAAATAGTCTGATAGTTTAAAATTATAAATACGAGTTACCTTTCAAAAATATCTGTTCAAATGTGCTCATTTAATAATTAATTATACAGAGTTTTCGCACAAAAAAATTGCGGCCTTCAGTGTTATATTTTTTCTTTTTAAAGTTATACTTGTTTGTCGTATTTTAACTTTTTAACTTCTGTTCATAATTTTTAATTTTATCCTTAATGCAACTCTATTTATTTATTAATAATTATTAATAAATTTAATTATATACCTATTATTACTAATAGTATTAAATATTACTAAGAATAATAATTGTTCGATTTTCTATAATAATTATTTTTATTATTTAAATACTAACAATAATTTATCAATTATTAACGATTATTTTATTTACTATTTAATTGTTTAAAAATGATAGAATAGGGACTTAGTCTTAAATTATTACCAAATCGACATCCAATTTTTCCTTTTAGTAATATTTGTCTGATAATTATTAAAGTAATAATTTTCTGTTCAATATTTTATATATTTTTGGCTTCAACAAAATTCGAGTTGGTTAAAATAGGTATATATTTTTTACTTCTAATAAAATAATTTTCTATTCTATTGATTTTTACATACATATCAGTAAATTACGGTTGCAATCGTTTGATCTTTCTTATAATACAACTGCGCTCATTTCTATAAAATAATGGAACATACATTATATTATTCGAGGAGAAAAATATATATGTTTTTCAAATTAAAGAACATTTTGGCAATATATTTAAAATAAAATATTGTAACTTTTAAATTAACTAAAAAAATTTGGACCTCCCACCTAAAATTTTTTTAGATTTGGCCTTGTACTTACCTACCAAATAAAATAAATTAGAAATAATATTGTATATTCTACTTTCATTACATCAAGTTATCTTTTTTTTATTAACTATTAATAATTATATAACTATAATATATATAATGTAAACTATATATATATATATAAACCATATATATAATAATAAAAATAATTAGTATTTAAAATATTTATTAATAATAATTTTGTTTTTTCCGATAAAATTGCTTATACTTCATTTGGTTGAAACCATGAAGATAATTGATACAATTGATATTATGTGGACAAATATACTTTATATGCTTATCTGCAGTGAGGTTAAAAAGTAATAATTCTGAATAACGTCTTTTTAGGAGGCAGCAAACTACCTAAAACACCAAAATTAATTGTGTATGGAACCACAAAAGTTCATTTACCTAGGGCTACGAAATATTAATTGTTAACTATACAGCAAATTATGAATATATAGCTGTTATGAAGTTGTTTATTCGAACATTGTTTTTTTTTTTCTAGAAATACTCAATATTATGAAATCAATAATTATTCATAGACTATTAAAATTGTAAATATTTTTTCAAATGGAATTTTCAAAACAAAACAGGAATCGATAGTATCGGAATTTATTATATTTAAGTACCTTATACATATTTTATATAGTTTTATTAACAAAACTCTTTATTCTATATTAATAAATACAATATATCTCCCTACCGAAATAAATATTGAATTTAGTGTGAATTTAGTAATACAGTTATAACTTATTTTAATTTTTGTCGTAACATGTAGACCGAATTTGAGATTACTAATTAAAATGAAAATTTAGATCAATTAGAATATATTTTTGGTGACTGACCACATCCCTTTCTAAAACTTTTCCATTTGATATTTCTCCGTCAGCCTTTCGGTATATTTCGGCGTCTATAATAATAATAAAACTATAATTTTTAGACTGATTTCATACATTCATATTTATTTATTTCAATATGCAGTTAGAGTTTAGTATACGTAGATACTTAGTGAGTATAATATATTACATAACTAAACTATAAATTGTAGGCTTTTAATGAATTGAATTTTTTTTTTCATTAAATGAAAATATAATTATACAATTTTAAAATTGCATAATTGCACTAAAGTGCATCACGTGTATAGGCACTTCGTATATCGGTAGTTGTCTAGATGGTGAAGTTAAATCGAAAAAAAATGTACAGATAAGTATTGAAATTTCAAATTTACGATAAAAAAAAATTCATAAGTACGAAAAATAAATTAAAAATAAACACAGGTATAACAGACAGTAAATTATTATGATTATTATTACTATAATATTTCATCAATCAGTTACGAATTCGGAGACTACACCACACACATTACAATTACACATTTAGATTCAACTGGACCGATAACAACTACCAGAGAATAAAGATAATACAAAGTATAAAATATAATGATATACATACCAGGGGATATACGTGACAAATATAAAATAAAAACAAAAAATTAATATAAAAAATGTATTTAATTAATTATTTAATCAATCAATAGTCTGGGATACTAACACTAAATGTATT
The DNA here is from genome assembly GCA_025469235.1 of Pemphigus obesinymphae. Classification (NCBI taxonomy): domain Eukaryota; kingdom Metazoa; phylum Arthropoda; class Insecta; order Hemiptera; family Aphididae; genus Pemphigus; species Pemphigus obesinymphae. Next base: position 22,992 of record JAIPRL010004521.1, on the reverse strand, counting down.
TTTCACTTAGGCCGATTTCTTTTCAGCCCTAGTCAAAAAAAATATATGAGGCTTAGGTACACATTATCATAAATAATAGTCAGGTTATTATTATTATTATTATTATTATTATACCTACCTATTATCATTCGTATATAAACGTTTTCTACATTGTATTTTTTAGTATATTTAAATATTAAATAGTATAGTAATATATAAAATACGGTCACAAAAAATTTAATAATATTAATATTTTTTATATTATAGTTGGGTACCTATTTTATTTTCCTGTAAAATTATTAATAATAATAAAATAAATCAAACCATTTTTTTAATACACGAGTAGGTATATTTTAATTTATATTATATTTATATATATATCGTATTTTCAATATCTACTATTCTTTTCACTATCTGATTAATTTCAAAAAAATAAAATGCAAAATTAATAGAAAATGGGAGATCTTTATATCAAAATAACAACAGCTTTAAAATGATAATTATAGTAATATTAATAGCCGACAGTAATTAAAGATAAATGGGAAAAAATGTATTTATTAGTTTTCGATCATTAAAATTCAAAATATAATTAATTAAACGAAATGAAAACACTAATAAGTCGAGATAATGTTAATTAAAAAAAAATTTATATATGTAATTTTAAAATTATATTAATATAATAAAATTCATGTTTGTCCGTTTGTCAAAATTGTCAAACATTTCTGCATTACTTCGGGCTTGTTAAGAACGTGTGTTTTCTAAGAAAGGTTCACCGTCGTCATTGGTTATTACACTATTTGAATTTACTTTTTCCTTTTTACGACTCCGCAAATAAGTGTTTTGTCAGTCATGTGAATGGTATGCTTTTTCCAAGTCCAATATACGAGTATTATACAACGTTTTGTTTTACGACCTTATATTCACTACCGCTGAGGTGAGTTACTGAGTTAACCTAACCTATAGGTACAATCATATAATAAAAACAGTTGTTTATTTATTGGTTTTCCGGTGATAAGTTTTATAACATTATTATAACACGAGTACTATATAATATTATATAGGTACGGTTTGTAGCGATAATGTGTTATTTTTGTTTGCACGCAGTGCAATAAAAATTTAACTCTTATTTGATTAGGTGACAAATATATATATATATATATATATATATATATATATGTATATATATTTAATGAGAAAACATATTTTAAAATGTATACTAAGACGGTTACATACTCGATTTTTAAGGGATTTTGTATAGGCAAATTTTATGACTAAAAAAATTTTTTAAATCCAACAATTAAAAACTTTTCAACATTGACGCCAAATAAAAGAAGATAACTTTTCCTTACTTTTGATAGAATTTTTTTGTGAGTGTTTTACATCTGTAATGATTGGTCCTTAAATATATTTAAATAAATACCCGAATATACCTACATTAAAAATGTATAAAAATAATTAAAGTGAAAATGATTCCTCGAAAAAAAAAACATAGGTAATATGTATTGATTATTACTTTAAAAATATCAAAAACACGGTATTTTAAAATAATACTAGATTAGCATTATGTACTAAGACTGTGCCCTCCCATACTAGACTATGTTTTTAACAATAATTTGGCACCTATTTGTAAGTTTATATTGGTTTTTCGTTAAAACTTATTTTTATAAGTTAAATGGTAAACGGTCAATATTAACCTAAATGTATTTAAACAATGTTATGGTCCGTTTACATGCTCAGTTTTAACTATATAATCTGATTTGTATAATAGGTATGGGATTAAAAATTATTATAAATTAGAATTTAAAATCAACTATAAAACTTAGAATGTATGATTTATTATCGCTCATAATAATAATTGATATTAACTGTTTCAAAACCTAAAACTGAGAAAACATTGGCAAATACTATAGAATTATATTCAAGCCGCTTGAATATTAAAATAGTAAAATTATAAAAATTCACTACCTAATTATAATAACGATTTTTCTCATATGTGCCGTTAGGTATCATATTAAATAATATTACGGTCAAATATTACGTTAAGCACACTTTTAGCTTATTATACTTCCCTCTACCCCTCGTCGGCAAATGTTAGTGTCTAACCTAATAAACGATCCCCCCCCCCAATCCTTAGACACGTACATAATACTTGAATCGGCAAACAGATTCTTCCAGTGGCACACACTCATTTTCTGCAAGGGGTGTCAACGTACATTTATAATATACCCACCACCTATTAAATATACCCAAACTATATTTTCTGTCATTTTTGATGCTTAAATAACATATATAATAGCTTATCGTAAAGTTTACATACAAAATATTAGTCTACTACCCACTACCTAATATTATAAGGGTGTTGACTGACACCCCTGTACTTCTTCGTGTGCGCCACTGGATTCTTCTTAATCAATACAGATATATTCTAAAATCAATTATAACCTGGAAAAAGTGTGGTATTTCATTATTTTCCAAGAGAGTTGTATACACTTACTGCCTGGAAGAAATAGTTGAGTAGTGTGGTTTTCTGGTATTCGATAAAACGAAAAAAATCGAAACGGATTTAGTAGTTATAGGTATAATATTCGATTATAATAATTTAATAATCGATTTATCTTTTCTGACAGGATGGGTAACACGATCGCAGCGGGTATGCGCATCAGGACAAGATTTTTTAAATTCAAATCAACCACGTATTTTTATATTTATACGCGACAACCGCCTGAATTATTATAAGTGTTTTTTTTTATCTCGATTAAACGATTTTACTGAAATTTCAAATAGGATATATATATATATTATTATAGCCTGACACCAGCTGTCATCTTGGAATAATAAAAATCTTTTCTCGCTAACGAAGCTACGCATGTTACTTATGTATTATAGATATATTTATAGTGAACACATACAAAAATTTGGTGTGCCATCATCATGATTTTATTCAATTCTCATTTACATATTACATACGTGTGTGATTTTATTTTTTAATTATGTTAAAATATTCGTACGATAGCTAGTTGTAATATATATTATATTATTATAGTCGTAAACAGATATACGGATGAGATAACAAAAATGTTTATGAAACTCGTATACTATATAAGTATATTATTATGTTACTATCTAGATATATACAATAATCTTCCTATATAGCTATGATATTATTCCATTACTATAACGTACGAAAAACGACAAATTTATAATTGTAGCAACAGCGTGAATAGTACGCAGTACCTTTTAAAAATAGAAAACATATAGAAAAAAACTTCATAATATAGTTGAAATAGTGAAAAAAATATAGAACCCCACATTTATATAATATAATATATATATACATACATACATACATATAAATAATACTAATAAATAAAAATATTTTCTTATCAAATCTGTACGCATTTGTTAAAAGTAATAACCACATGAACACGATAATTTAAAAATTAATTGGCTAATATAAAGACTATTATTGTGTGCTTTAACTTAATTATCGTTTAATCAATGGTTAATTATTCTTAGAATATAAAATATTAATAGTTAGCTGAGTTCATATTGTTTCATTATTTTTTATGATGCAATATTATCAAGTTTTTATTTATTTATTTTTGTTCTTATTTTATGAAACTTCATAATATTATATATAAGAAAGATTATAAGGAGTTCTGTATAGACAGTTCTTAAAAAAAATTTTTAATAATTAAATCTCAACAATATTGTAAAATTATATAATATATTTAAATGTAATCTATATGTTATAAGTATATTCATGACATACTTTGTTAATAAATACGTTTTTACACAAAAAAAAAAGAAGGCATAAACTAAGGTTTCAGACATATTACGCGTTTGAGAGAACGCTACAGACTCTAAATTAGAAATTTTAAAGATATTCGAAAGTAAAATATTGGTTTAAAAATATATTTTAAGTGTTATAAACGGTTAAAACAAGTTCATAAAGTAATTTTAAAGTTAAGGTGCTCAATGATTAAGCTTTACAGAAAAAAACGATCAAGGCTGGTAGAATGAACCGATTTCAAATTTATCTTAGACTTATTAATTAAGTTTTCCATCGATTGTAATTATAGCTTTAAAACTATCATTTATTTTTTATTTTTTATTATTATTATTACGGTATTCCACAGATGAAAATATATTTAAAGTTGCTAGTTGCTACATAATAAGTTGAAATCCTGTCTACACAATTTTATTCTTTTTCAAATAAAAGAAAAAAATTATTAAATTATACAATATTCTATCCATTTTCTCGTGAGGTAATTCTGGTGTTGAGAATTATATGAAATATGAACGAGTATTAAAATTAAAATATTATACGACCATTTACACAATATGTAATTTAAGTTGCCTATATCATGCCCCTTAAAATTCCTATTATAAAATTGATAGTAGACAATATTATTGTATGAACTTTGTTTTTGTTTATTTAAAATTTACTCTTAAAAAAAAAAATTGTGATTTTAAAAAAGTATAAAAATGGCTTAAAATTTCAATACCATTTTTTAAACTATCTATGACAAATTATTAAAATGAGATTTACTCCAAAGTATTGTCGAATTAATAAAAGACGTATCAAATAAATAGTAATATCAGTTTAAGAATCTATTTTGTAACATACTTTTAGGGTCTTCGATAATTATTTTTTAAGCACTAAAATAGCTCTGAATTTTCATATATTAACGGTGTTAAATTCGTTTAATTGAAATTTGCAAAACAGTTCTGAATTTATTATTATATATTATATATTTTAATGATATCTAAATTATAATTATGATAATTTTATTAATTTCAATCCTCGACAGAAAACTGTATATTGATTTAATTTTATATGTTATCTCATCATAAATTTCGGTGAGATGTGTTATTTGTTTAAAGTAACCGAAAAATTTTTCCCAAAAAATTATTTTCACTTGAACAATTTTAAAACCCATAACAACATTATAAAAATATGTTTTTAAATTAATTGGAAAAATAATTGTATTTCTATAACTATTTTAACTGTGATATGTACATATCATACGTGTATGTTAAATGTGGATCTGTGATTTTATAATTCTATAACGTTACACGTCTCGCATTTTAACAGGAAAATAATATTGTTAGACAAAAATTTTTATTTTCTACTTTTTTTTCTTCGCTCTACAATATTTTTATGTTCATAAAAATGAGAAAAAGAAATGTAAAGTTTTTTAATAAATACAGTGATATTAAAATTATTTAAAGTAAAATTCATACAGAATTATTTTCAATCATTTTAAAAACATATTTAAATATTTTTGAATTGTTGGATTTTGATTTGTCTTATAATTTAATAAAAATTGCCTTTACAAAGCCCCTTTAATGTCAGATTTAAGGCGTCTTCATGTGTATTATTTCATCGATTTAAATGTAAAAGATTGACAAAAATAAGGTTACTTAAATTTTTCCAATTTTAAATCTAAAAACTTTAAAAGAAGGGAACTTAACTTTTGGAAACTTAGTAATTTTCAAATATTTTGCACATGAAAATAAGTAATAAGATGAAAAAATTATTCTCAATATTCTTTAGTAAAAAACATACAAAATCTTAACATATTTTAAGAATTAAAATCGAAACATTGCAAGCAAGGATGAGCATCAACTACTTATTAACTTAACAATTTAATTTTATAAATTATAAACTTATCGTATTATGTAGTTAGGATACCCGTAAATATTATATACTGAATAAGTTATAATCTGGTTAATTTTTTTATTCATTGAAATTCAAGTTACGTTAAAATTTTTATTACTTTTATAATATAAGTATATTATATTATATGCATTTATATGCGTTCTATTTTATATAGGTACATATAATAAATAAATATTATACTTCTGTATATATTGTAAAATTATAGTTAATATGGTAAGTATAGACTATTATAGTATAATACAGTACTGTACCATATTGTGTATTTATAAATGGGTAAAGGTATTATTTGAAATTGTATTATTTATTAGTAGGTACCTACCTATTAAAATTATATAATTTAAACTTTAAAATAATTTTATGTGGGACATTGAGTATTCATAATACTAACTAGTAATATAGTCGTGATGAACATAAAATGGTAATAACGTTTTAAACACCATCATTTTTAATTTAACTAAAACCTGGTTTTAACTTTTAATTTTAGCAAAGTCATTAGTTTATTAACTTTTAACTTGTAACTAGTTTAAAAAAAACTATTATTATACAATTAACTGTATCTAATTAATTATTTCATTAACTTTGCCTATCATTGATTGTAAGTACCCTGATTCGTCATGCTTTTAAATCTAAATCAATGAAAATAAAATAAAATATTTACAATAATGACTTGTACATGGTTGTAATAAATATAAGAGTGTAATACTATATACTATAAGATATATGTTGCATAAGAGCAATATAGTATTATCATGCTGCACGTGTGATACACACACAACGTTTGATTACTTATTACACAAAGATAATACAAACACACTCGGGTTTCTAAAATTACCTATGCGTAACCTCTTAAAAGCGACTTTTTTGCAAATATAACAAAAGTTTTAATCATTGAAAATGGTATCTATTTTTACTGAAATATTTAAAAATTATATTCTATGAATATACTTAATAAAATATATGTAACCATTTGATATAACTTATTTATTATTACTTTTTGGTTTATTCATGAATACTTGCAAAATAAGTTATTAGGATCCATTATTTAAGTAATGTATTTTTATATCAAACAACTAGATTAGTAGTTGTACCTATGTGAAAGTACATTTTCTAAACTTTATATTTACAGTCGAATTAATACTATAAAAATAAAATAACACTAAATAAAAATTCACTATAAAAAGTGATTTAGTATTTGACAATTGCCACCAAATTCATGTAAACATAATTAATGGGTAAATATAAAATATTTATGTTCATAAGTCATGAACTATAGTTAATTTACGCCACTAGTTCATAGGATGGGTCACCAATCTATGGCCCATAGTACACAGTACTGGAGAAGGAGATCATTGGATTTTTAAGAATATGTGTTATTCAATAAAAGCCACAAGTACTCAAATTATAAGCATGTGTTATATTAATATATTAATTAATAAAGAATACATTTTTCTAATAAAACTAATATATGTAAATAATATTTTAATCAAAGCCATTTTTCGAAAAAACCAGTGACATATAACTCAGTAAGAGAGAATAGGAAAGTGATAGGAATACCTAACAAACAACTATAGGACATATTATCAAATTGATATCATTAGGGACCATCGACCCAGTGGAGTCAATTGGACAATTACAAAAATATGTATACCAATATTCTTTCATTACGTTATTTTATAGAATACAAAATCGTATAATATTGTTAATATAATATTTTATTTACATATACTACTGCAAGAAATATTAAATCTTTAGTATACGCGTTATTTGGGCGCACGAATTTAAAAAATAAATAAAAAACGTATAATCGTCAATATGATTTATTTCTCAACATTTTCAAAGCAAAGCTTTGCCAAGTGTACAAGCTATTCCATTACACAGAGCCCCGCGTATTTATATGCCCCTTTTCTAGTCGTAGCTAGACAATTTTTAAGTAAAATTATACAAACAATCTTTTTTTAAAAAAGCACCCAGAGATTTACATTATCTTTAATATATTTAAAATAACTATATAATTTTATTTTTAAATTATTATTACAATAATTTACAATAAATACCTAATAAAACAAAATAGACGATCATTTTTAATTATTTAAAATATATTAATGGATAGTTCTGACAGCCCTATTTGTACCTATCTAACGAAAAAAAATTTTGGGATGAGGAGATCCAAAATTGTTTAGTATAACTTTAAAGTTAGGTACAATATTTTTCATATTCAAATTTCAATTTAACGCTAATATAAATTCTTATAAATTTTTAATACTGGTGTTATGTATTAGTCATGTTTTATTATAAATGATACGTATTATCTGCGAGAAAGCCAATCTTCTATTGGTCCTAATGGTCCAAGTTTTATTTAATAAGTGCATTGGAAAATGCCATTTCTCCAAAAATAATTGTAAATCAATAATATATAATAATTGGTAATTTTAAAATGGCCACATCTCCAAAAAAAACTTTTTTATCGTTAAGTACTTTTAAATAAAATTAATAAAACAAATTACTTTTTATGTAATTTTTTTGACACAATTTATCAACATCACAATATAAAAAAAAAAATTAATGTAAATTTACAACCATAAGAAAAAGTGATATGTCCCTTTATACTCCCTTTTTTAGAAAAGAAATTATCAAAGTTTAATCATTTCCTTGATAGTGTTCATATTATTATCAAAGGTAAGAAAAACTTTGTTTTATTTACAAATTTGCAAAAGTATTATAACCAACTTTGACAAGAAGAAGTATAAATGAATAATTCATAAAATATATAATTTATTATTTATAGCTAACTATACAAGTGATTTTAAGGGGTTTTGTATAGGCAATATTAAGTTTTTTTTATGAATTAAAATTGAATAATTGCAAAATGTATCAATACATATAAAAATTAATAATTTGGTTATTCCCAATTTTATAATTATAGAATTAGGATATTTTTTTTTGTTGAAAATGTTTGTTCTATATGATACTTTAAAAATGCCATTTGTCGATTTTCCCAGTAGTTTTCCTAATGGCAAAAGAAAACTAACTTTTATAATGAAAATTCTTTATAAATGCATGGAAAATAAAAAAATAACTAATAAAGATAACATGGTAACACATTTTTTTGTTTTATATATTATATTGAAATTCATTTAGAATAGTTTTACAAATACAATAGTTAATTATCTTTGCTTTTACATTTAAAATAATAATAATACACTATCCTGTACCATATATGATAATGAGATATTGATCTACTTCTATTTGTATTCCGGCGACTATTTAAAATCATTATAAATTTTTCAATAAGAAATTAATATATTATAATACTATATATTATTAAAATCACTTATATTTTTACCACTAAAATCATTGGTATTACATCCTTTTAATAATACCTACTGTTCAATATAAAAAAATCTTACTAAATATAAAAATGATTGAACTACTTTTAAAAATCTTTAATGAGTGCACATCTAGAATTTTCTAATTTTCTCCACTTATATGACCCTCTGATATTGAACGTTTTAAAAATGTAATATTAATTTTCGATATTAATTTTTGAGATTAAGACTTAAAACCTTTATACAATACTTAAAATACATTTCCTTTAAAATGAACAAAATTATTTTAATTAAATCTGTATTTTTAAGATCTAGTTTAAAATACTCGGGCATTTTTCATTAACCTACCCGCCACGATCTTTAAAAATTAAACATATATTTTTTTTTGTTAATTTTTGATCCCTAAATTTTGAAAACAATAATTGATTTGGAACATTTATCTATTTATTTTGTGAGTAACATTTAGAGACATAGATACTTATATGGCAATATAGCTGGGGGGCTCTAATTGCCCCCTATCTGGGTTCAATAATTGCACTTTACTTTGGAGAATCGTTATAATTTTTAATTATAAAATACGATTCTAAATTGCTCATAAGCTCTTATAAGCTACCTTATTACAGTGAACATTACATAATTATTACACTAACCTTGAATTCCAATTATAATACACATTAACGCGATGTAAAATGTTCATAATGTAGCCGACATATTTAACACATTTTGGCCGTAAATAAAATTGTAATTAATATAAGCGTTTAAACATGATACTTTGAGTAAAAAAAAAACACTAAAATGTCAATAATTTAAATGTTAGGTACGTAATTATGTTATTTAACAGCACTGCAATAAAACTTTTTATTGTACAACGAATAATGAACGATTAATTTTGAACTCAAACCTTTATGACTACTCACTACTAACTAATATATAATAGGTACATGAATTTATGATACATACATATTATATAATGAACGAACAAAAATAATTATGACATAATTTATTTATTATTTTCCATTGTGTTATTTTGGCTGCATTCAAGTTGGATCTAGGATTTTTTACGTTAATGTACCTACTTTTTAGGTTCAAAATGATTTTCGCAAATGTATCTACTAGTACTAGTTTATTAACACGAATAGTATAATAATTTATAACAATATTATATTCAGAGTATTCCGAAAAACATGTGTTAAAAATAGAGGTTACTACAACTATTGACCGATAGGAAAAAAGTTATGTATTTCTGTATAAATCACTGTTCTAAAAATAAATTACAGCTATTTAAAATTTGAATAATGCATATTAAAAATTCGAAATTTATATATATATAGTTTGAAGTCTGAAATATTTTATTTTCTTGAAATATTAAATTATTTTTATTTATTTGACTACACTGCTTAAAAATAACCTCTCCCAAATTAGAAATTAACTATTGTCATTTTTCAATGTGTATTCACTATCACACATTAAAGTTATTATTATTCATCACTCAGACTAATTGAAATAGACAAACATATTACAAAAGACAAATGTTTTATCGATATTATTATATCAAAGATTTATAATTTATTGATAAATTGCATAATATAAATAATATTATGAATGTTAAAATATAGAATTAAACGAAAAACTTAAAATATAAAATGAAATATTAAATTTAATATTTTTAAATATCTGTTTATTTTACAAGACAAATAATAAATGATAAAAAAAAATTATATTTCAAGAAATTTTCAAACAGGACTTATAATCCAATAAGTAGGTAGGTACCAACAAAAAAAATAAGTCTGGTGCCAACTATACATGTAGGAAATTTAATCCAACCTTTACATGTGCATATAAAATTTCTGGTGAAAAAGTTTGTCAGGATGGGTGTACTTTGAAGAGGTAACTTGTGAATACTTCGGTAAGAATGCATAATGAATATTTTAAACGTTGAACGATATTATATTTTACGTACAGACGAAACATACAATATTATAATATATTTAAATATAGTGCAAATAATATTAGAGTTGAATTAAATTATACAATTTTTAGATTATAATACTTATTATAAACCCCTTGTTAGTAGAGATATGTATATGTATATTATATGATGTCTCTAGAATATTCGAATATCTTGCAGCATAAGCAAATATATAATAATATATCCAACACTATCGAAACTACAGTCGTGAACAATTGAGAATTCATACGACCTATAATTATTTCAGCTAAAAATGTTTATATATAATTAATGAAACTTTTAAATAAACATATAAAGTCTAAATTAAGTAATTCTATATAAAATTAAAGGGTTTTTTTTTATCAAATTATCAATTTTTATACAACCTACTAAAAACCCGTACTCTCCAACTGACATTAACCAATACGAGGTGAGGGAATATAACATACTTGGTAAGACACAAACTCTAAAATATAGGTATTCAAACCATTATCAATGATTATGCAAAAATCGCTATTTTACATTTTTTATATAACTGTATAATATTTCGTATATGTGGTTTTCCATACATTTCATAATAATGTTGTTAATAAACGTTTAATAATGTAATTTATTGTAAATGAATAAAAAATGTGCATATATTAATTAATTGGATTTATTACAACCAAGTGGTTTTTATTAAATACAATAAACACATTATTCGAATAACATATAAAATAATATGTTTATGAAAACGATACATCTGAATATTTATGTCCGTAATACAATGTTTTTTTTTTTTAAGTCGTTGTATTTGAAATCGGAAATCCCACTCAGAATTTGATTATAATAATAATAAAACATTGTCACATCAAGACAAGTCTATTAAAAGTACTGTTTCTAGAAAACAATTTAGAATAAAAGTTGCACAAAAATGTTTTCTTCCACGTGTACATACATGTGTGTTTCTTCAAATTTAAACAATAGTCAATAAAATAATAATAACTTGTGACCTACACAAGGTGAATCAATCCACCTTTAACTTACACAAGGGTTCATCATGAAAAAATGATGACAGATATTGCATTAAAATGTTCGCCTATGTGGGTTTGCATGTATTTCGTCAAATCCCACTTTACACAAAACGTTTTCAAATATTTAAATAATTTTCATATATGCCTAATTATATATTCATATCGATATTAATTCATAGTGTTGATTAACAACTGATGATATTAGTACATAATATTATTGTATATATTAAAAATAAATAATAATAATGTTCAAAGTGTACGTACCTATGTATGCATATTGCATATGTAAAAATGGTTAATTATCGTATAACGTATTAAATTTATATTATGTCATGATTAAAAATAATAGCACAAACTTTTTTTTATAGATTGAGAAAATCACCATTCCTTCCTCTACTACGCGTTTAAAACTTCCTACGGATGCGCTCGCAGCGCAGCCAGTGGCGATTAACTCGTGTGACTTTTATAATTGTAGCATAGAATTATATTTATAATCAAAAGTATGATAATATAAAATGTACTTCGTGCAGTATTTAATCTATTCTGTGGTATATCACTGTTACATACTGAATTCGTAAATAATTATTGTATTGGATATTTATAATAATCAAAAAAATGTCTTTCAGTTCCTCCATTATACCTCCATAACACCATACGTCTTGCCCACGGCTTTAGATAGAATGGTTACACAACGATGTGTGATAAGACGTCCTTTATAGATTTTTCCCAAAACCACTAAAAGCTCACGTCACTGCAGCATTATCTATTTTGTAATAGTGTCACAGGAAATATAAGCCTATAGTAGTGTAATAATCAGCCACAGGGCGCTAGTATGACGTGAGAAAACTGATATCATCAGAGAACTTTTTTGTCCGGATTTAACCTTGAGTTAACATGGGCCATTGTGTAACCATTCTATCCAAAGCTGTAGTCTTGTCACAAACTTCTAAAACAAAATCATAAAACCAACTGTAGACAAAAAATTACTAAACAATAATGGTATTACAGTAAATATTTTGTGTACATATGAATTTAATATTTTATCTACATTAGATATAAGAAAATAATTTATAATATACATTTTTTCAATTTAAAAGTGACCAAAATAGTTTTTATTGATATTTAAAATAGGTGTTACAAACGTTTTAAATAAAGTTGACGTGAAAATTACAATGAAATTTCCGGACATTTTAATTATATGTACCCATATTATATAAATAAATATAAATATATATTTAAATATTAATGTATAGGCTGATCTACATACAAATTAAACAACAGTTCAATGTAGTGTATACAAAAGTAAAAGAAAATTATTATTTTAAATAAGGTAGTTAAAACTTTAGACTTTAGACTTTTTTTTTTATAAAAATAAAGACCAATTTTACAGATAATGTTGATAAAAATGCAGTTTTGTTTTTTATTGAAAAAAAAATGTGATACAAATATAAATAGGTGTAGTCTGTATATTGCACAATGAAAAAAAACACAATGTATCTATTGGTTTTTTTAAACTAATTATATTTAAAATTTAAAAATGAATTAAATAAAAAAATTATAAAATAAAAATGTTATATTAAAAAAAAAAAAAGAAAAATGTGCCCAATGTATACAAAAAATGATTATAGATAATCACTAGTTTCGACCATAAGTCATCATCAGTATATTTTTTTAATTTGTAAACTAATTAGGCAAAAAACACTGCTAACTTAATAATTTTAACTTAATAACATCATCATCAATTAATTATAAAAAAGTAAGCAAACAACTTCAAAATAATTATACAAAACATAACTAAATTTATTTAAATCAATCATCAATAAATTAGAAAAACATTTAAAACTTATAAATTTATATTTATTTATTTATTTATATAACTTAAATTCTTAAATTAATCACTCTCACAAAATCATATTAAAAACTAGTAAACAAGTACCTATAACAATGAATAACAATATTCAAATTCAATTAAACATTATAATATAGGTAACGTAAAATTGGTTATTTTGTGTTTTAAAATAAAAAATATTGTGAAATTATTACAGAAAACATATTAATTGTATTTAATATATTGACTGATGAATTTCAGGTTAGGTAATTTATTTATCAATTATTAAAAATATTTTATTATGTATTACGTATTAATTTCTTGGTTCAATTTTTAACGATTTTACTTAGCTAGACTAATGTGTACATGGTCATGGCTCTTGTTACTTTATATTAATATAATTTATGCTTATATAGTTATATATTTCATTTAATTTGATTTACTTTTTTACCATTGTACAATACATTATTTTAGCAGTGACATTTTCTGTTGAAGTGAGATAATACCTATCTATTAGTGTCCATTGCCATTTGGTTCTTTTCCTTTCCTTCTTGTAGAGGAAATTAAAAAAAAAAAATTAACCATACTTGTACACATAACATGTAAAAAAAACATATTGCAAAATCAATACAAATATACAGGTATGTATAATATATAAATATAAATCAAATATATAGAAATAATTTTAAATATAAAGAAGACATTTATTCATTTTATTTTGGTAAATTATCTTTTTAATTTAAAAATAATTAGCTTCACAAAATAACGAATGAAAATTAATAAAAATTATCAATACAATGATAGTTGATGGTTAAAAATATCTACATTACTAAACGGTTAATTTTACTACTCAAGTTGGTAGTAATGTAAGCAAATATCGACGAACCATACCTCTCAATACACAAAACCTATACGTACGATTTATTCAAAATTGAATGAAATGACCCAGATGAACTGAAAGAGTCAAATGAACGATATGAAAGATTTGATCAAAATGAGTAAGTAAACAAAATAATCCAAACTAACGAAATGCCCTGAATGAACATATTACAAATAGAATAATATATAATTATTTTCTACATTAGCATGATTACATTTTCAAACACAGAATAGGATGATAACTTTTAAAATTAGAAAATAAAAGAAAATTTGATAGAAAATTCCATTCCATCACATTATATTACAAGTTTACCTGTTCTAAAACCTCCAAGAAATTAGCCTTTACATATTTTCTAATAACATTTTTCTAATAACTTTATAACATAAACTTTTATGAGCTAGGAATGCTGACAATACCAAATCATTTTTTAACCAATATTATTTTTAATGTAAATCAATTATTGGTCAAAATAACGCACTGATTTTTTTTAGCTGGTAGACTTTTATTTTTATATAGATCTTTTATGTATTTATTATTTAAATTTGTAATCAAGATAATATCAACTGTTCTTTTTAAAAAAATAGAAAGGTACTTATTTGTTCTACTGCCTACTAATGAATTATGTGAATATTATAAACTGTGGTATGGGTGAAAAAAATTCAAAGATAAAGAGTCCCTCAAATTAGTTTTTTTTTTTTTTATCATTTAATGTTTTATTACAAATGATATAATATTTAGAAACATAGTTACAACCTAGTGTTATTTTCAATAATTAATTTACCTAATTTTATTTATAATACAAAATATTTTTAACAGATTTTTAGATATATTTTTTTATAGTATTTTCATTAACGAATAAAGCACTTCAGAACAAGTCTAATGATTTAACTCCTATTCCGAGTAGATAGATTTTAAATAAATTTCATTAATAAATAAATATCAAATGTTTACGTATCTTTTAAATATATGATGAAATTATGTAACAGTGCTCAGAAGTAATGATCAAAACCTAAAGAAATAAACTAAAAGAAATTGTACAGTGAATTAGTTGGTAGCTACAATATTAAGGCTAAAATAATTTTAACTGTAATGTGTAACAATCATATTATTATCTGTTAATATAATATATATATTAAATATAAAATTATATCAAATATCAAAAAACCCAATGTCTAATACAGAAAAATATTTTCTTTTGGCAAACCTAAACCAATTTAATGAGGATAAAAATAGTTATGAACTTTATTATAAACATGGATTGTCATTATTAAGACTGTGAAGTTATAATCCATTTTTATTATTAGATTCTAATTATATAAGTAGAAAATTCACATCTAGCGATAAATTCAAAAATTTATTAAATGTTTTATATTTAGACTATTTAACAATAAGTACAAGCTTAGACACGTTATATTTCCGCTGTGTTTTTGTTCGCAGGTACTAGTACATAGTTAGGATTATTTATTTAGTTACCCGGGAGATATTTATTTATTAATTTTTATTTTTTTATTTTTTTTATTTATTATATTGACACCAAACGGCAATTATGTAGGAAAACACAAATACAAAAAGACTATAATATTTAACAGTTAGCAATAAAATTAAAATTAAGTAAATGAAACAACAAAAATATATTAATTTTAAAACAAGTATCTTAAAATTAAACATCAATTGGTTAGGGTAGAAAATCAGAGGGAGAATTATTAAGGGAATGAAACAAACAGTGTAGGGGATGGTTAAAACCATAAGAGGTCGAGTGTAGAGGATCAAAGAAATGAGTATGGTTCCTAGTACTATGCGAGAGGACACGCAGTTTTACTTCATACAAAATTTCAGAAACATCCAGGGAACCATTGAGGACAGATGAGATGAATTTGTGGTCAGCATTAGAGCGGCAAGTTGAGAGTAAAAGTATGCTTAAGTTTGAGCGAATGGGTAAATAGTCTTGACGTGGGTGTTCTATTTTTAATAAGTAAGCTGCATAGGAGAGAAATCTATTTTGAACACGCTCCAATCTAATCACAGTTTTTGTTAGGTAAGGATGCCAAATAATTAAGCCATATTCAAGAATAGAACAAACTAAGGCAAAATAAAGGGTACAAAGGCAGTTTGCAGACCTAAACATCAATGAATTGTGCTTTATAAAACCCATTACTTTAAATGCTTTAATGATGGTAGCATTGATATGATATTCAAAATTCATAGATGGTGTATATTATAAACCAAGATCCTTAAATTTAATATTATTTTATATAATTTTATAATATTTTTTTTGCATAGTTAATAGGAACATTGGTAATTTGGTTACCTAACTTGTTTGACTTATAATTATTATTTCACTAAGTTATATTTATTTTTTAATATTGCTGGCCAATAATTTGGTAAATTTGTCTTCCACATTCTTCTTTTCTTCCATATAAATCTGAAACTACCAATAAAACAAATGAATATTTATGGTAAAAATAATGTCAATAATAGTATCTATCTTTCTGCAGAGTAAATACTATCAGGCAGTAGCTGATAATATAACAGCTGATTATATTTATACCCACTTATGGTGAGTTACCTATTTTTACTTAAGCAAATCATGTTTTTTTTTAAATAATCATTCTGTTTTGTGTTTAGCATATAAGTGGTAGTTGTATAGGGGGATAGGGTCCATGAGATAAAAAGTTTATGCATGTAAAATTACTAGTTAGATTCTCATCCGAAAGTAGTTTTGTAACTTCATTATTTTAATTTGTAACTATTTTTAACCTGGCCCTTTCAGAGTTAAAACTTAAAATTTATCAATAGGTGGGGGAAATTTTGTATCCTCACATTAATAAAAATTTATTAATTATTCAGTTGCAAAGGATCTAAATATTTAAATCGATACACATCATAAAGTATTTAATACTTTAGAAATGCTTTCCTGAATAATTTTGAAATACTCAAAACATTTTAGTTCTGGATTCGTAATACATTTAAATCATTGGATAACAAATTCACTATAATAATTAAACAAAATTTGAAATGGTTACATTAAATTCTTATAAATATATATAATATTAGTTGTATATTATAATAAATACGAGTAGTTATTTTTATTTATTCAAATATAAAAATGTACTAAGTTATTAGTTAAATAAGATAGGTAATTTTTTTAGTCATTTTACAGTTAAATCTTACTAATCAAAATTTAACAAAGGTTTTATTTAAAAAAAAAAAATAATAACATAATTATTACTTATTAACATAATCTAGTAGTTTAATAGACATTAGTTTAGTCTACAACTACTCATTATATATTATATACTTTATTCTGAACTATAATATAAGTATAATATAGATATTAAATATCTATAAAAAAATATGTAAGAAATTTTGTTCACCAAATCGGTATGAAGTTGCCAATATCTATTTACTCTTTTATATTCAATTTCTTAATGGGTATTTTTTTAAACTTAAAGTATCAAATGTTGACTGTTTAGTTTATAATTTTGACTCTCTGACATACCTATCTCTTTTATTTTCAAATACATTATTTAACGTATTTAGAATAAATATGAAAAAGTATTTTTGAATCGCAAATTAATAGATCAAAAACATATATAAAATATGTATAGTGAAATATGTGTAATAAATAATTAATCATAAGATGCACAGTGGGAGGAAAACCCTACTACCCCTCAACAAATATTATATTTTATCTGTATTTTGTGTGTTTCAAATGCTAATAAACTCTAACATAATCAGTTTTTTCAACATTATTTTTTTTATATATATATTTCTATAAAATGATATTTTATAAAAAGCTAAAAGCCATTTATTAAAAAAAATAATAATAATTAATTAAAATAAACATTGAATACTAACCAATCATTATTTTAATGCATTATATATTATATTTTTACTTTTTTTAATTGGATAGTGAAGCACATTTCAATATTAATAAATTAAAAAACTTTTTATAATAGTACTCGATATTAATAAAACTCTCTCTTTTAACACAATAATATAATATTCAATAAAAATTAAATTACTAAAATAAATAAATATTCCTATCAATAAAATGCAGTATAATTTAACATTATTTTAGCATAGACATTAATTATTAAATATAAATATTATAATTTTTTTGAATAAAATATTTTTTTGGATTTCTTGGACAATTATTCATCTATTTAAAATGTCGCAATTATGTACTTATTCCATAACAAGTAGGGGAGCGTTCAAGTATTATGTAAATGACTAGGTGGAAGGAGCGGGGTCATTTTTTGCTTACATTTGCTGACAAGGGTGATAGGAGGGTTAGTACTATACTGACGTCAGCAGTAATAAAAAAAAAAATAAAAAAATGTACATAAATATGTACTTATTTTTATCAAAATATGTAACAACATTTTTAATTTATATAAAATTGGGAACTTTTTTTTTTAATAGAGGGAGTTGGACATTTGCTGACAATTACTGAAAAGGAGGAAGAGGGGTCTAAAAAGACCAAAAATGTGCTGATGTAATACTTGAACACGTCCTAGGTAATAGATTCCTCTATTATACGTATAAATATAATATCAACAACTTACAACTAACATACAAACTACAACGAGACATGCGTTTACAATCTTTAATTCTAATTTTAATTAATCTAGTATTAAGCTTACACAACCTACATTAAGCCTACTCATTTCATGTTTTCATGTCATCAATGATAATTTTTAAGTAGCAATTTTTACAAACCATTTATATAATATAATATAAATAGATATATAGATCCCCTATTGGGCTTGGGCTTTTTATAATTTTTTTTATCAGCACCCTTTGGCTTATATTTTTCTATTTTACTATAAATTTCTATAAAAATGAAAATTTCAATAGGGATCTATCCCCCAAATCTCCCCACCATAAATATGCCGCTGGGTCAATACGTATTTCAATTTTCATCTGTTACTTAAGTTTTTATTTAAATGGTACAAACAAAGTGATCAATATTAATTGAATAATATACAAGAATTTTAAATTTCAATAAACTTACATGGATGCTGTTAAATTATAACTTAATATAAAATCAGTTAGGTCAACTACTAACTATAAAAAGTTATTAACAAACAGTTATAAATCGGGTATGCAAAATACACATATGTTTGAATGATATTGTCAACATACATAAGTGTTACTATGAGAAAGCAGAGTAAGCAAATGACCCCATATGGATCTGGCTTCTCTATACATGTATATGTTCGTTTTACAATAGTGGTTTAAGCCTGGTTCCGAGTTTAAACCTACCTCAAATCGAATAGACAGTAGAATTCTATGTATTGAATTTAAATACTTGTTTGCCACGAAGATCTATTACTGCTTATGCTGAGAAACGTTCAGCTAGATCCCCATTATAAAGAAATTGTGAGATCACAAATTCTAAAAAAATGTATACAAATCATATAAGAAAAATATTTAAAAGTTGATTATATATAATTACAAATTAAAATAATGAGATTACAATAAAATTTGAAAGTGTTTGCGTTTGGTCAGGGGGCACAAACTACACACAAATTGAAAGTTAAATTTCAATATATTATTTTTAAATTTAATATTTAAAATAAATAAATAAATATGATTAAAAATAAATAACTATACTTGAGCTATTGAGAGAACGCTACTGGACGGTGACTCAAACTCGTCCACTCTCGCACATTCCCACCACTAAACCTGCCTGAATGTTTGCTGCTGCCACTGAATCTCACCATTGCCACCGCCACCATTGTTACATGTTAACTTACGGCGGTAAGGAGGTACAAATGTGGGTATGAAACCACGGAGCTCTTTCATTTAAATACATCTAGAAGTAGCGTTCTCTCAATGCCTCCTGTATATAAGAAATATATCTGATTCAATATAGTATAAGTAGGTAAATACGGGTTTAAATGGAATGCTATGTCTTCAGTGTCATTTATTATGACATAGCTGCCATCCACTTCTTTCTATCTATGCAATCTTGTTAACCCATAATACAAAAATGATAAAACTGTGACTTATACTATACTATAAATTAGAATTCTTTAAAAAAATTAATATACCACCCCACCCCCTTAAGAGCACAAGAAGTTACATTACTTGGTAACCTATGTGGATGCCAATGTTCTTAGGCATACATTTGAACACAGTGTTTGCTGCTACTGTAGAAGACATTTGTATAGTTGTAGATTTTCTTAGTTGTAAAGTAAAATCCATAATACTAATAAAATCCTAAAATGATAATGAATGTATAACATAAATAATTAAAAATCATTGTAATATACATACTAACCAAATAAAAAAATTTACCATCTGTAATATCATGTCTGAATTTCTTAATTTCATCAAAACATTGTACAATTCATCATTAGGTCATTCGCATCATCCAATATATCCATCATATTTATTATCTCATTTCTTTCAATAAACAAAACAAAAATAATCCTTATAAACAGGTGCGAACTGGCCAGGAGAGCTAGCAGAGTTTGCTCCTAGGGCTGAGTTCCCTCCTCAGTTAAAATAATCACATTCGGACTGGTAATGAAAATGTAATTCTAAGAAAAATCCTGTATTAAAAAAAAATTTAATACTAATTTTGCATATCAACATTTTATATACAGTTTATATTTATGATTTGTTGAAATATTTGCTGGTTCTTAAAAATGAAATCAATAATAAAATATTTTTTAGTTTTTATAATACAGTTTGTAATATTTAGTTGTAATATTATATAAGTTGTATGAAAATATATTTTTAAAACATTAAAATTTAAATTAAAAATTCCAAAACTTGGTAGTTAATTTGTTGACATATATATTTCATAAATTGAAAAAAATCTTGATTTATTCTTATACTATGTGGGTAACTAGCAACGGATTTGGCACAACAGTCTGTGATGATTTAATCATGCAACTCTTATTGAAACGTTTTTCTTTAACGGAAATTGATTTCCTTATTCTAATCTTCATGGCCATGCTTAATGTCACTCCGTGGAGGATATAGACTAATTTTATTATCCTATTAATTTTTGGATGGTATTGAACATTCATACATCTTGATTATGATATCAATAAAAAACAAAAAAAAATGGATTTTTAAAACCCTCTTCCAAAAAATAACTTAATATTTATAGCCCACCCCCTGCAGTCGCAAATGAGTATTACCAGAAGCAATTATTATTATTTTTTTTTTTTGCAGTGGGGGTTAGTTATTTTTATATTTTCCATTTTCTAAATTAATTTATATACCACTGATTTATACCATTTGATTTATATGACTGCTTTTGGGCCAATTAGTACCTATTATTCCCCCATGTGCCGATTGACTACCAGGTCTGCTTATAAGTAATATAAATATAATATGATTCAATAATATATTATTACACACTTTTTTGTGATAAATCCCAGAATGAAACCAGTGTTATTGTAATCATTTGAGTAGTTCTGATATTGAGTACATGTTTATTGTAATAAATGTTTGTGCATCAGTTGTTTAGCTATTTGATTGAATTATACGTACACCGGATGCTCGATAAAAGTAATATTTTCTGCGGTTGTTGTTTGACAATATGATATAATTGCTGCTAATCGATGCCATCTAATCGATCTCAAAAGTATATTCTAAACAAAAAGGATTTGAAACAAACAAAATAATTCAAATGTAAATATTACGTACCTATACTTACCATTGTACATGCTACGTTGGTACCTATTACTTATAGATAATATATTCAATTGTACTTTTATTTTTATTTTTCTAGAGGTATTCAGTATATTTTATGACATTTTAATTGATCATTTACGATATAAACTATTAACTTATTCCATGCTTAAACGACATAAAATGGAAAACAATCGCATGATAACCGGTAGATATCCCAAGTGATAAGTAAAATATGAAATATAATGGCTGCGTTCATTGTAGCCCCGCGGTTGTTTCGCAAAGCGCGCGCATCTAACCATCAAACATATAATCACAAAAATTGAAATATCTTCTTCTTCTTCTTCTCCTTCGCCTTCTCTCCCAACTATTTGGGGTCGGCCAACCTGGTCCTACACTTCCACTTAACTCTATCTAACGCATCTTCTTCACTTACTCCCACCTTCCTCATATCACTCGCCATCACATCCCCTATATCTTTTTCGGTCTTCCTCTCCCCCTCTTACCAACAACATGCATTTCCCTTACTAATCTTACTGCCTCAATCTTTTCCCTCCTTAATACATGCCCGAACCATCTTAATCTATTCTCTCTCATTTTGTCTACTATCGAAGCTACCCCTATACTACCTCTGATATACTCATTCCTTATTTTATCCTCTCTAGTAACTCCACTC
>JAIPRL010004520.1:0-37500 GCA_025469235.1 Pemphigus obesinymphae | reverse complement strand
CTAGTTGGTACTTTAGAGGGGTCATTTTGTACAATTTTGATTTTAAGGGGTTGAAATGGGCATTTTAGGTGTAAATTGTTATTGTAATTTGTTTATTCGAGTTTCCCGGGTAACGATTACAATCATTAAATATTATATTATATTATATTATCTATATTATATTTTTTTTTTACCGAGCCTAAACAATAAAGTATTAAGAGTTATGTATACTACACCAAAGCTACGCTCAGAATCGTTTTATTAAATGCAACGACTTATCATTGCTTTAAAATTCAATACATCTACCAAGAGTATCCTAACCAGTAGCAAAGTGCATCCACTCCTACTGAAACCCGACGAGCGAAGTGCTTCCACCCCCTACTGACCGGCTTCTTTTCATAATGATAATACCGCAGGCCTTGGATATTACTTATAAACATAATTTGATGACCCTAAGAAGCACAATGAAATATTGTATTTTAGAACAACTAAAAATAGTGATACAAAATCCAGTGCCCCCCCCCCCCAAAAAAAATAAATTTCTAGCTACGTCACTGCACTAAACTATAAACACATATTTAAACATAATGAACGTCTAAAGCCTGGCCGTATAAATGCCTTGCCATGGCACCGAACCAATTGGCGAAACGAAATAATAATCAACAAAATTTTCTCGAACTTGATATGCATTTCGGGAAGCTCTTGCCCTTGTCGGTTTCCTGCTTACGTCACACTCTTCAACATTTACCATTTCACTGTGTAGGTACATCAGAAATTATTCCTTCCTTCTTTCTATAATCATATTGTGTAAAACACAGCAAGCCAAACAGTTATTGTATACATGCGAAATCAGCGTGGACTAACGCATGGGCCGTTAAAGTATATGACATTTTTTTTTTGTCATCAATCCGAATGCGCGTTCGACAATTCGACGAGCTCCTGAGTGTCTGTAATTATACATTTTTTTTTCTGTCTGACGTAATAGTGATGATCGGGCAAAAGGTTTCATCATATTTTTATTCAATGAATAAGCACTATCTGCCAAAAATACGTAAGGAAATACAATTTCTTTTTCGGGATCTATTTTTCGTGGTTGTGGCAAGTTCAATGTTTGCTCGATAAAATTTTTTCCGAAATTTGAAGCAGCAAAATACACCTCCATCACTGTGTCTTCCCGCTTCTCCTACGTCTACGATTAAAAAATTACCTTCCGTATCAATAACTGCTATTGTAGTACCTATACTATTGAATTATAATTTTTGTAATTGTAATAAGCCGATCCTCCATGATATGGCTGTTGAATACGGATGTGTTTACCATCCAGGCTGCCACAAACATTTGGATAGTTCCGTATATCTTCAAACTGTTCGGAAAATTTTCGCCACTTCTCTGGAGTTGGGTTAGTCATTAAATAAATATAGGAAAAAGTACTTCCCATATAGCGATGTAAGTTTCATTTACTATTTCTCGTGCTGTCGAAGCACCAATGCGCATATTGTAATGGATGAATTTAAAACAATCGCCAGTTGCAAGAAATCTGAAATAAAGGGTGTAGTTAAATTATTAAACTTTAATTATTATTTTAACTAATTATTATTTAAACAAATATTATTTAATTATTGAACTTTAATAATATTATTATTGTTATTTCTGTTTTAGCTGCTCAATGTAAATCTAAATGGCATTCCTTGAGAACAGCGTACACACGATATCTTAGAGAAGTAAAAAATGCTCTTAGTGGATCTGCTGCTAAAAAGAAAAAGTGGTACTTGGCTGATGCAATGTCGTTTTTGGCAAATTATGCTGGACCGCAAAGAAAAATTATTAGTAACCCTTCTGCACCCAACACCATGGAGGTTAGTGAAGAATTAGGAAATGTTGAGGTAGGGGTTGGTTAGTGAGGATTGTAGCGAATTTCTTTCTGAAGAAATCGCGTCTCAATCAGGATTAGACAATATTGAGGGGCAAGACAGCACTATGACAGCATTATCGTCAAAGCATAGAAAAAAGAATAAGACTATTAAGTCCTCTGCTGCAGAAGTTGTCGCAGGTCCTATGGCTGAATATCTTAAGACAGTTACTGCTCAAGCTCAGTCACAAGGTAAAAGTCAAGAATCAGAGGATCCTACATTAACATTTTTTAAAAGCCTTGTACCTGATGTAAACAGGTTAAACAATAGAAAACAGCGTACTTTTAAAGCAAAAGTGATGGAACTTTTGAACTCGATTCTTGGTAGTCAAGAAGATTTTGAATTGTACAATTCAAGAGACCCCCTCTCTGTGCAGACTGTTTACAGTAACTCTTCTGGATCACCCTCCAACCTCAGTGATAACACATCTTCTTGTGTTCATTAATTTTGTTTATGCATCAAAATGTTTCGCAACAAATTGTTGTAGCCAGTGCGTTTCCAGCTTTATTGTATTGGATCAAGTCTTCTGATCGAAAAGTTGTTATAAATAAAATAAAGATATTGTACAATCACTAGCTTTCTTACTTTGCTCATAATTTAAAATAACTGTGACTGTACTTTCAATGATATAGCCAGTTTTTCGATCCCTACATAGACATTGTTGAATAGTTTCCAATATTATACCAAAAACAAATATACATAATATATTTTATTACTAGATACATAATATATAAAATAAAATATTACTTAAAAAACTTTAATTTTAAAAATATATAGTTTTATATCTTGGTGCATATATATAATAATCGCCTACATCTAAAAGCGATGTGATGACACTATTTAAATTTAATACAAAGATATTCTAGAGTTGGGCAAGTATTTAAACTAGTCCGTAAATTTTCTAAGTAATATTAAATAATCACATATTTTTTATTAGTTTATTACAAATACATTTTTTTTAAATTAATATTTAATATTTTACTCTTTTAAAATGTACATATATTGCCATAGTAGTCTAAATTATGGTAACAACACTATGAAATAAAATAATTTATTATTATAAAGTTTTTGAAAGTTTCAAATCAATCATAAATGACACATAACATTAATTTAATATAAATATAATAAAGTCACAATGAACAGATAAATAAAATTTGGAAAATAATTGTATTTTTAAGAAGTTTCTGGCTCAATATCACCATTTTTTTGATCAAAAAGGTTTCCTTCTAATAACAGTTAGACATAATGCGTGCTTCGATAATATTTTTGAAAACATATTTATATTATTCATTACTTACTTAAATTATCAAGTCACATTTTTAATTTTCATATTTTATACTATAATTAAACACATATTTAAAGTTTCCAACATTTTGAACACAAATATCCAAAAACAGTTTTTATAAAGTTAAATGTTTTATAAAGAACATTTAATGGTAAATGTTATGAAAAATTACATTTTCATGTACTCATTGTGACAAGACTAATGGAATTAGAATCCATTTGAGTGAAAAATATACTTTTTTCGTGGTTGTAAAACTGACATACGTGTGAAATGGATCCCTGTATACTTTACACTAATTTATCATGTAAAACTTACATAATCATAAAGTAGTACTATGAAAGAATAATAAATTATTTAAATAATACTCCTTAAAATTATGTGGTGTGGAGACCCCTTAATCAAAGATCACAATATCATTTAAATATAAGTCATTTTAAACTATTAGTTTTATGTCTACTCACAAAAACAAAATTATTATTTGATTCATTACTATTATAAATTTAGCATCAAAATATGTTTATACTAATGAATACATTGACTACAATAAATAACAGGTTATAATTTTAGACATTCAGTTGCCAAAACATATAATTCCTAGGCTATACAACCATAAATTTTAAATCAAATTTTTTTATTCTGTAACATTAGTTTTAATGAATATTATTTGATAGCAAAGAAAAAGTTCCATAATTAATGTATAGTATGTATATTTGACAAATTGAGTAAAAATAATTTTAGAGAAATTTTTGTTGGCAATTATTTATACTGTTATAATATTGATATGTACAATTATGGAATTATATCAATTACTATAAAACATGGCCTCTAAGAATTAATAGTTACAATTAATGGAAGTCAATAAAAAAAAAAAAAGTAAAATAAATGGAGAAGCTGAAATTTAACAAAACAAAATTAAATTATTAATAAAAAATTGTTTAACTTACAAATTATTTAGATTATAGTTTTAGAAAAACATAAATTCTTACAAGTAATTGAATATAACATTAAAAATACAAGGACTAAAAAAATAGCTTATACTTAAATATTAAGAAAGGAATTACAAATTATACAAATTTAAACTAAAGGATAGCTGGCACTGGATGCAATACCACAGTTATTTTTCTTATTACGTGCCATCAATACATAACCCTTATCTCCCCAGGTTGTACCCCATGAATTCTTAACAATCCAATAGTCTCCTCCTTTTTTGTCAACACCATAACCAACTGCAAGCACACCATGGTCCAGTTCTGTAGAACTGCACCGAGGGTTGTAATAAACACCCTTCTTATAGAATTGGAATTTCTCCGAAGATGCATCAATGGCAACAGACACAGGTCCAACAGTAGCCAAAGCATGCATTAAGGATTCTTCATCGCCTTCTGGGATATCAACAAAACCTTTATCGGTAGCACCAGAATTGTTAGGGGAATAACGACACTTGTCATCCTATAAAATATTTACAAATTAATATTGTAAGTAATAAGTAACATATAAAATATCTTACTTCGCCTTCGTAAGGATATGATTTTTCAGTATCAAGTCCTTTATTAGCTTTGATATATTTGAAAGCCAAATCCATAAGACCACCTTCACAGCCATTATTTCCGTACTTGCGAGAGCAATCAATCAAATTTTGCTCACTCAAAGATACAAGCACACCAGTTTTACGGAAATGTTGACCTTCCAATGCTCCTGTCTATAATTTACAAAATAATAACATATTTAGTATATATTAATAAACATTATTCTATTCAATAATAAAATATATTATTTTATAGTAATGGAATATTACAAATCATTATTTTTAGTATAATAAATAATATATAGTATATGAATCCAGGTAAAAATATCTGGGGAATAAATAACCAATAGAAAAAATATCTTATTTCTAAATATAAAAATAAACAAATAAAATAGTATATATTATATAATATAATAAATAATAATAATAAATTATATATAATAATGAATCGTAAGATTTAATAGTTATAAAATTGTATTTTAATAGCATTTAAAAAATATGTATTATTAAGAACTAGCTTAAGTTCAACACCTACTTGGGGCCAACTCCTTGTAAGTGCAAATCCTATTTAGACAGACTACCTACATAAGTTTAGTCGAGTTAGACAGCGTGTTTTTTTATCAGGCACCGAAAGCTTGGAGAAATGTGTTAATACAGACAAATTTTAATGGGTACATTTTCCTTAGATATTTATTTCGAAACCCATAGTTTATATTATGTATTTAATGTAATGTAGATAGGTAAGTATTTAAATAACATTCATTGCCCAAATATTGATACAAGTGTACTCTAAAGTTTAAACTCAATGGTAGTTGCACAAAAAAAAAAAAAAAATACTAACATCAATCACATACAATAAATTAAAATCAATTTAAAATAGGTACAAGACATGTTATGTAATTTCATCTTTGTTTTTATAGATCAAAAATACTATTATTTATTAACATTATAATGATTTGATTATTTATTTTTATTAGGGAAGGCAGATTATATGTATGTATTTATAATTAGTAATAACATAACACTATTATATAACCTATACGACTATACAATAACTTCAAAACTCATTCAGATAAAAAGTACATTTAATTAGGTAAGAGGTATGTTAAATATGAACTTTTAATAAAAACTTACAGCACTGAATGACCAACAAGAACCACATTGTCCTTGGTTTTTGATAGGGGTTACATATCCTTTTTTTCTCCAATCAACTGATGTTGGAAGAGCTATATTTTCAGATTTTAAGAAAGTCACAGCATCATCATCAGTGTAATTTTTAGTACCACCAACCAAACTGGGTTTAAATCCATTCATTCGTGCAACAAATTCATGTTCCATCTAAAATGTTTCAAAATGCATTTAAATTATAATATGTAAGTACCCAACTTAATTATATAATTTAATTACATTTAAAATGTAATGTACATACCAAATCACCAAAATGATTCATTTCTAATTCAAATGTTTCTTCACCAATTTCATACAATTTATTATGCCTGGCAATTTTTAACTTATTATCTAAGTATACTTTTTTACGGAATGCTTCTTCTTTAACATCATCGTATATCTTCGTAAATTGAAGCTTAAGATAAAAGAAAAAAAACCATTACAATTCATATCATTTTATAATGTATTTTGTATAATTTACTTTAAATAAACTCCATTCTTCTTCAATAATTTCACTGAAGTTTATTGAGCTCACATTGTTTACAGCAAAGGCCACAAGGCCCAAAATAATAACCGCTTTCATGTTACTAAAAACAAAATACATAGGTAATTAGATATACATTCTTCTAGTGTAATTATTGATTATTAAATTCAACTTCAAATTAAATTAAATTATATATATATTATGTAATTGGAAAACAATTTAAAAACTTATAATTGTTTAATAATTAATAAACAAAAAAAAGTTAAAATAGTTCATGTTTGATAGTAAGGACTAGGATAAAATAGTAAAATCATAATACAAATACAGAAGAGATTAAATCTATTTAAATACAAATTTAAGGATTACAAACATTTACATCAACAATTATATCTCAGATAACCTTTGAAAGACCTGTATTGTTAGCTTTAAATATTGTTAAAAAGAAAATATATGATTTATCTCGACTACTACTGATTTACTTAGGGTTATTTTGATTAGTGAAGTACATAATAAGATTAAATAGTATCATGTATTAATTAATATAAATATAGGTAGGTATATACAAACTTTAATGTAACATTTCAAATAATGATTTTTATTTATTAGGTATATCTTGAGATAATATTGTTCCAGTTAGTATTTTTCTACGACTTCCAATTTTCCTACAATTTTCTTCAGTGAGTACACCCATTTTTTGAATTATCTATTACTTAGTTATTTAAATTTACTAGATACCTAAAGCATTAGATATATTTAAAAACATTTTTATTACAATATTATCATGAACTTAACAATTCTTCAACCCAATCAAATTTACAATCAAATAATAATTATTAGTAAACTTACTCATGAGTACCCATATTTAATATAATGTCATAAATACACCTAATAAGTAATCCAGAGAAAAAATTATTTTATATTATATTATTTATTTACATAGGTAACTTTATAGTTAATTAACTAATTTTTCAATATTTAATATATTTTTACTAACGATACCTAGGTATCTGTATGAAATAATTTACTAGTTTTACATTTTTTGAATCTATTTGTTTTACAACAATGGTTATTTATATATTTATATGCTTATAATTATTTTATTATATATATATATATATATATTGTACCTATCATATATGCGACATTAATTATTTAATTAAAAACTATAAGAAAAATAAAATAAAATAAAAAATAAATTTAAAATTTTTTTTTTTAATATAATGTTTCAACTTAATAATTATAAAAATGACTAATTTTTAATTTATTTATTATGAATTTTTTTGTTTTGTTCAAATGTAGATCTTATCATAAAAATATTCCACTAACTATAGTCTCACATAAAATTTTCCATCTATGAAACTTAAAAACAAAGTAGATAGGTAAGTACCTCCTAGTAATCTATTATTTATATTTAAACAAGAAGTAATGGACTAGGTGCTTTATGAGAAATAGGTATCTTTTAAGAAGAAGTGCTAACTTAATCATAAAAAAACTAGTTTATTAAAAAATTTTAGGTTAGCCAGGGTTGTATATTGTATGATTTTTCAATTACGCATACCTATAGAATTTCATAGGTAGTTGTAATTATACATTTTTTTCTATACAAGAACCTACAATCTACATATATATATAGTATAAAATGATAAAAAATAATAATATTAAGTTCTTATCAGAAAAAAATAATGCAAAAATGTTTGTAATATTGCAAATTATATTATATGTATAATAGTTACACAATGGGTATTGTTGTACATTTATCAGAATTTAAATGACACAAAGACCTTAAAAAGAAAACTTTTATAATAACAATATAGTCGGGTGTAAAACGAGAGCAAATGTTAAAAATCAACCGTGTTCACGAAAATGATGGTCAAATTGTACTTACGCGTTTCTTTGATGTAAAATAATTATTACTATTGTCTATTGTCCGAGATGTGAGAACGAATAGGTGGACCAACGATGACGAGAACGAGTACGAACGGCGTATGACCAGCAGAACGAAACTGCGTAATTATTAAATATAATAATGGCGTGGCGACGGGGACGCGGAGGGGTCGACGTATGAGTAATGAAACGGTTAGAGGGAGGACGATCGGAAGACTGAACGATAATATTATTTGTATTGTGTCGAACAATATTATTGTCGATCGAGTACAATAATTACAAACGATTTTTATTGTTTACGTTATGAACACGACTATTTACACGAGACCATATAATAATAGGTATTATAGACATTATGATATGTGTAATAAATAGGTGGAAAAATTTTTTTTGGTGACCTTACCTCTATGAGGACGACGATTGACGACGACGAGTTGAATAATCGATGTTACAAAGACCGACGGCTACAAACAACCTCAGTTTATAGGGCCGCCCAGATAATACAATGACCATGTGATAGGTATTACTGGTATTATTTTCGTGTTTTGTGGAATACCATAAAAAGACACTGTACAAAATATGATATTACAATAACGTTGTAATACCCAGCGCTGTTGTTTTTGTCGTTTTCTCGCGGACGACGACGTGTTCCAGCAAAATGTGGTCCAAGGCTTGTAAATAATTATTATAAGAGGGTAAACGTTGACGGTCTTTGTGTTTACATTACTACATCAGCTGATGGATCAACGAAGGAGCTGCAGCAGCAGCAGCAGCAGCTGTTCCCTGTTTGTTATTGCTCGACAGGCTGTAATGGTGGCGTGGCGGCATACAGAGTGACCCGGTAACCCGACCGTAAATTATCGTTTTTCTTTTTTCCGTCACAGAATAAAATAATATAATAATTATGTCCTAGTCAACTACAGTCTACACATTGTATTTTTTATTCAACTTCGGCCGTGTTATTAAGTTCGATTTTAACTTGATATCGTAGGTAGGTATACTGCTTACCCATGACATGGGAGGTTTGGGGATTTTGATCTCTTTTGAAACGTTTATTTTGAACACTATTGGTATTTGATGTGTATACATATAGTACTTATACATATAGATACTAATGTACTATATGCATATATTATATAGGTAAGGTATACTCATTACAATTTGATTATTTTAACAGTAAAATCTCACAGGTGTTGAACTTGAAATTATTCTAAATACGTTTAGTAAATAGGTATTATAACTTTTAAGATTTAACGTGAATACCTATACTTATATAAATTGTAAGTATTCACAAATCCGGATAAGGGGAGAGCCAGGATATTACGATTGCCCATCACCGGGCTCAGGCCCATGTACTTGGGGGTCCATTATGTAGTTGTAAGCCAATTTTTTTTTGGCTATACATTTTTGATTTTACTTTTAATTGAAAATTTTAAATAGAAAAATTATTCATATCTCTAAAAGTATCATAATTTTTCAATCATATTATATAATAAATTATATTGCTTTAACAGTTTTATACAGTCGTAGAATATAACTAGATTTTTTTCATGTATATACATATATCATATATTATCATTCATATACATTTTTTTCACGAAGAAGGAATTGAGTGCCTACGAATTTTTGGGTTAATAGATTTCTGAGAACAAATTCAGTGTAGTTGTTACTTTAAAAAGGTCATTTTTTTCCTATCAGCATTCTTAATTAGCGTAGAGAAAAACTGCAGATCTTATAAGATATACGTAGGTATACAGTATAAAGTATACGCTACACTGACAAATTTTAGTAACGAATAAGCGAAATAGTACATCCGTAATTCAAATGCAATAGGTACCTATAAATATCCGATTGTGTCTAGTGTTTGTTACAAATTATTTATCATAATTATTTACTACCTATATAAATATTTACGAATCACGATCCTATAAAATCATTTGTATTTTATTCTAAAATATTGTGTATAGGTTGAGTGTATTATGAAGTCTGTATTATGGGCTTTATAATCGTGGTGACGACTGACAAGTCGGTGTTTATAAATAATGATAATATAATATCGTAACAATGTGCATGTTATACATTAGGTACCTATTCAGTATTCATTAACATTACAAACGAATTTGGAAGATTGTGAAAAATTTCCTTGTTTAAATTGTAGGTACAAATTTACATTTTAAACGTATATAGTACATTTTAAATTCTATACGTCAGTACGAAAGTCTAAAGTACATAATAATATTATAGATGTCTTCAGGGCCGGCGCTAAGTAATATTTGTGAGGGGTTGTGAAGTATGCAATTGACGACTTGTGCTCAATAATGACGACTTACAAAAATGTTTTCTCGCTTCGCTCGAAATATTTCGTTACCTATATAATATATTACTAGAATTCAATCATATATTAAATAAATATTTACCATAGTATAGCTCACGAAACTATGGGAGTGATGTTAGCGAGTCTCGTGACAATATCTCATTAATAAATTTCTCCAATATTTTAGACATTGACGATTGTTGGTCGGTCAATAAATTCTTAAAATGCACGCGGTACCAAGAGCATGTCGGCCTGGCACACAAAGAACCTAGAACACTATTTTTCAAAAGAGCCCTCAAAAATGTACACTCAAATCTTATATTTTTATATAAAATCAGCATTCTATAAAAATTTCAAGCCGGACTGTTTCTAAGGAGTTGAATTAAGGCATTATCTACATAAATCTATGTAATATTAGTTTATAATCGAACGTCATACCGATCACGCGGTTCGTTTATGCCTCACTCGCTTATCTATATAGTTATACGATTTCTTTTTTTTTATACGTGTCTTAATTACCTGTTTGTTTTTCGATTTTCTGTTTTATTATGGAAGACACAATTTCATCTGATAAATTGAACAAAATTATTAAATCTATAAATGAAATAAAATGTACTCAAAGTAAACTTATTACCTCAATCATCTCATGAAGAAAAAAAGTAGTCTCTTGATTTAAAATTCAACGATATTAATGGCAAGTTAGATACTATATCAAAAAAATTCAATGAAATTCTGACTAACAATAATTCAATTAAAACCAAGTTTGAACAACTTGAAACCAAATTATCTCAATTAGAACTTAGTCATTCAAACTCAATAAGTCACTAAGTCAAGAAAAAATATTTTCTGAAATTACCGACCGTCGGTCTAAAAGTTGCAATATAATTTTGTTTAATATATCGGAATCTTCTATTACTCATTCAAATATAGATGACAAATAGAGTATTTCAAATATTTTTCATAAGTTTGATGTCCGTGTTGATCCAATAAATATTGTACGTCTGTGTAAAGTCTCAAATAAAGCTAGGCTTATTCGAGCTACTCTGCAACCAAGAAAACACGATGTTTTTAATGTTCTAAAAAATAAGCGTAAGCTAAAAAATTTTGATTTTAAACATATTACCAAATCAGTGGATAGAACATTTATTCAACGTAATCTTTTAAAAACTGTTATTGAAGAGTTAAATGTAAGAAAAATTGCCGGAAAAAAAGATTTGTTTATCAAATACATTAACAATTTACCTATTGTTTCAAAAAACTAGAAGATTCCATCTTTAATTTAAATCATCTATCAATATATTACCAGAATGTCCAGGGTCTAAATACTAAGTTGGATATTTTTTCTCGCAATATTGCCTTAGCAAACTATGATATTATTGTGCTATCTGAAACCTGGTTATGTAACGATGTAAAACGGCTGAAAACTTGGGTTTCTTTCGAATTATACTATCTTTCGATGTGACAGATGTAGTGTTTTCAATAATAACATTAGAGGAGTCGGTGTTCTAATTGCTATTAAAAACCAATATCAATGTTGTCGAATAACAATTCAAAATAATAATATTGAGCAATTATTTGTGAAATTATCAATAGATAAATTCCTTTATACTTTTAATTGGCGCTGTTTACATTCCTCCTCACTCTAATATAAATATTTAAAATGATCATACTGATAAAGTTCACAATTTATATTGTAATTATAGTAATGCTAAATTAATTATATTAGGTGATTTCAATTTACCAGCTATTAAATGGTTATTAACAAGTTTTGATGATGTTTTTCGTTATGGTACATTAGAATCAAACGTTTTAATACATTTTTCTTATCTTAATTTAAAACAATTTAATACAATAAAAAATCTTAAAAACTCCATTTTAGACTTAATTTTATCAAATGCATCTAATGTTGATGTTGGATGTGAATTGTATGCATTGGTCCCAATAGATGATTTATTTCATCTAGCTTTACTAATTAAATTTCAAATAAATGTAAATATTAAACCTCTGTACTTCAATGATACTGTATACGATTATATAAATAATTTATATTTATTTATTGTGATTATAATATTATTAGGTAATTATTATCTAACATTAATTGGGATTGCATATTCCACAAACTACATATAAATGATGCGGTTAATGTTTTTATGATATTTTATTAAAATTATTGATCTTCAATATATTGAAAAAAAAGTGTTTAAAATAAGCATTCAATATGATTTAGTTCTTTGTTAAAAGACTTAATCCACAAGAAAAAAATTGCACACGTGTTGTATAAACTAACTCTTCACAAATAAATTATAATACGTTTTTGAATTATGTTCTAAGTGTAAATCTCAATCCATACATGATTATAATAATTATATTTTCAACACTCAAAACTCTATTAAAACTAATCCTAAATTATTTTGGAAATTCTTTAATGATAAAAAATCATGTTCGTCCCTTCCTAATACTATGATTTATAGCAATGATTTAGTTAATGGCGGTAAGGATATTGTTGATTGTTTTGGAAAAAATTTTTCCAGTGTATAAAAATCAGTTGTTAGCCTTATCTACAAAAACTCGTCAAACGTTCGCATTAAATAATGTGTCAGTCGAAGTGTGACTCTTGTGAGTTATGCATAACTGATGTTCTTAATAAGTTAGATTATTTATCCAATAAAATAAGTCCTGGTCCTGATATGATTTCTAGTTGTTTCTTTATTGAATGTAAATATGTGTTGGCTATTCCTTTGTTATATTTATTTAATCTATCTTTATCTAGTGGTTGTTTTCCATCTAATTGGAAAATTAGTTTTGTTAAGCCTATTTCGAAAGGAAAGGATTTAACTAATATAATTAATTATCGGCCTATTTCAATTATTTTTATTATTCCTAAATTATTTGAATCTATTGTATCTGAAAAAATGTATCCATTACTTGTACCTTGGTGCAACAACATGGTTTTTTGGATGGAAAATCAACGGCTACAAATCTTTTAATTTATCAAAAATATGTACTAGATTCATTTGCATTCGGATATCAAGTAAATATAATCTTTACTGATTTTTCTAGGGCTTTTGATAAAGTAAGTCACCATATTCTCTCAAATAAACTGCATTCCATTGGTATTCGTGACCCATTTTTTTCATGGTTGGTTTCTTATATCAGTGACAGAAAGCAAATTGTTAAATTAAAACATTTTTATTCTGATTTTTTCAATATTCCGTCAAGTGTTCCACGAGGCTCTCATTTAGCCCCATTATTATTTATCCTATTCATAAACGATTTACATTTTTTAAACTCTAAAAAATTACTTTTTGCGGATGATATGAAAATATTTTGTTGAAAGCGGTCAGTTTCTAAGGAGTTTTGTATAGGCAGTTTAAGATACGTAAGCAAATTAGCCACGTGAGTAATAAATGATTGTTTGTGTGTGTAATTTCCCGGAATACCTATTATCTCGCTTCTTATCTGTAAAATGGACGGAGTACCCGAGTACCTAACCTACCAACGAATACAATATTATTTATTACTATAGGCAATATTTATATATTATCGTCATTTTATAATAATCACTAACTTTTTTCACAATTTACAATGCGGCAGCAACCGCGCGGGGTAGTGAACTGTGATCGTCTCCGCTACAGCCGCAGAAGGCCGTGACTATATTATTTATTTAAATATTATTTACTTAAATTGTATTTTGGGTAGCAAAAGTTTGTAATGAATTGTACACGTTTGTTATTATTATTATTCAATATCTGTTATTGCGCATGATTATAGTATATGTATATTATAGGAGGTAGGTATCATCATGACAATATCATTGCCCAGTAGGTACTAATAGCCGAGTCAAATTAGGAAAAATTAGGGCGCGCTGAATTTTTGCATATACATAATATCATTAAAAATAACATGTAAAAATAATCCCATCGATATCACTTGGGTTTCAATGTTTATTGGAGGTCAAAGGTAAATATCTCATTTTCATTTTCTCATCTTCATAAATATCTCATTTTTTATAATATGTCGTACAACAAAATTTTTATATGAAATTATAGTAGAAGAGATAATTATCTACAAAAAAGGTAATATGCATTTTTCGTGTTTTAGTAACTGTTCTCGCGGTATACAACTTACTAAATGTCCATTTTTTTTTTAAATATGATTTTTTATTAAAAAAGTAGGCTTTTTCATAAATATCTTACTTTTTGTTCATCGTAAAATAAAAATTTCAAGAATAAAATTGCTCATTTGCCGACAATTTTGGTACAAAATATTAATTAGCCCCCCCAAGATTTTTTTTTAGTTGCGCCTCTAATATCTCTAAAAAACAAAAATTTTACTTTGATTACAAAAAAAAAGATGTTTATACATATATAGGACGTAGATACTAACACGTTTTGGCCGAACACTAAATAATTTATATGGTGGTGTGGTAGATCGCTTTCTATGAGTATAGGTATATAATAGGTATCATGCATATTATATTATAATAGTAATCCAATGTAGGTAGGTACATCATAAAATAATATTATGTTCAATCGGAATTGTAAAATAATAATTTAATCAGTTTTGTTATCGGACTCGACAACAACCGAGCAATTATTCTCGGAAGTTCGGAACTAATAATGATTTCAACGATCTCGTATACACTGATGCTTCTCGTACTAGCATGCACAAGTCATTTGGTGATTCGGTGATTAACCATATAAAAATTATTATTTTCAATTTTGCGTTTGTATAGACCAAAAAGCCTGGTGAAATTAAGAGTACTTCTGATGTTTCGATTTTAATTCTGAAAATATATTAAGATTCTGTGAGTAATTTACTAGAGAATGTTGGGAGTACATTTTTCATATTTTATTTTGTTCTCATATGACAAAGGATTTTGAAAATTAGTACATTTCCAAAAATTGAATACTCTTTTTAAAAATATTTTATTCAAAATATAGAAATTCTGCTTCCAACATTCTCTAGTAAAGAACATACAAAATCTTAATCATTTTTGAGATTTAAAATCGGGAAATCAGAAGTACCCTTAATTTTACCAGGCTCTTAGGTCGAAATCAATGAAATAATACAGCGCTTTCAACCGCCTTAATTAAAACCTCTTCTGATTTAATTCTCCTTCAAAATGATTTAAATTTGCTATCAGTCTGGTGTAATCAAAATAAATTACCGTTAAACATTAATAAGTGCACAGTAATGACGTTTAACAGATCTCGTTCCATCAATTCTTAATGATTATACCATAAATTATATCGTGCTTCAGCGCGTTTTTGAAATTTGTGATTTAGGTGTTATACCTTCGATTCAACTTTCTCTTTCAATAAACATTATTTAAATATAACGAGGAAATCATCATCTACTTTGGGATTCATTAATAGGATATACAAAGATTTTACTAACCCTGACGAATTGAAAATTTTGTATTTTTCACTAGTGCGTTCTACTCTAGAATACAACTATTGTTTGGTCACTCACTACTATCACTCATTCAAATCATTGAAGTTGTTCAAAATAGATTCCTTCGATTTATTTCATTCAAATGTGGTATTCTTCATCAAACTCATTCACAATATAAACCTTTATTAAACCAATTAAATACGAACAGTTTAGATGATAAAAGAAAAATTATAGATTTAAAGTTCTTATATAAAATATTAAATGGTTATATTAACAATCCTGAATTACTTAGTTCTTTTGATTTTAATGTCTCTCATTGTCAAACCAGAGTTACTAATACGTTTTATATTCGTTTTCAAAAAACAAATTATACTCTTGCAGCTCCTATAAATAGATTAATGATGTTAGCTAATGATGTCCAGGTTGATTTTTTTTAATTTTCACTCTATTGAATCTTTTTATAATTATATTATTACTATTATTTCTTAAATTATTATTTTATATTTGTTCTTATTATTGTTGTTATTATTATTATTGTTATTAATTTTTTCTGTTGATATTGTTATTATTTTATTTTTATTTTTACTTTTTTACTTACTTTTATTATTATTTTACTGATTTTTTTTTACACAGATTTTAGTCCAATTAAATGTAATAACTATAAAAAATTTGTTTTTGGGTTCAGCCCGTTTAAATAAAATAAATAAATAATATATATCTAAATATAATTACTTTTTGAACAGAAAAAAGCTTTCGTTGTTACAAAATTGTGAAACTTTGCCTGACCCGATTTTAATTCTGTAAAAAACTTAAGATTTTTTTACATCTTTCCTAGATTTTAATCGAGGTTTTTTTCGAATAATGAATTTCCACCTTTAATATTATAAAAGTTATAAGAATAATAAAATCGTCCAACTCGTGAGCCGTGATGATGACGGTTATGATTAGGTTTTCAGATACTATGTAGTAGGTATAAATAAAATTAATACGATTTTCAAATTATCACTTTTAACAAGTATATTTAATCTATGTTACCGGCTGAAGTTAATTTGTACAAAACATAATATTGTGAGAATATACGATATTAATATACTATTCTCGACGAATCGCGGGGTAGAGATCGACAATTATTTTCTAAAATAATACCTATATAT
Organism: Pemphigus obesinymphae; assembly: GCA_025469235.1. Classification (NCBI taxonomy): domain Eukaryota; kingdom Metazoa; phylum Arthropoda; class Insecta; order Hemiptera; family Aphididae; genus Pemphigus; species Pemphigus obesinymphae. Next base: position 20,401 of record JAIPRL010004520.1, on the reverse strand, counting down.
TACATAATGTTGATATTTTCCACGGTCTACTAAATACATATTTATAATTTAAAATATTATTATTTGAAGTCTTTAAATAGATTGGAATCATAATTTTCCGACTCCATGTCGATAAATCTAATAAGCACTTATTAAATAAGCAAAAAATTACCAGCTAATTCTTTTTTACCGATTTAATAAGCAGAAAAAAAAGGTCAAGTTTTCCGACTAACCGACTAGGCCGAATAATTGCCGACTTATCTATTGAGTGAGGGGTCTTCACGACCCCTTAAACCCCTTTTCCCTTCGGCCCTGGATATTTTATATCTCCGTTGTCAGTCCGTCTATTTTTACGATTCGAAGTTATAGGTACTAGGAAGATCCGTAAGTGTGATTGTTGTAACTTGTTTACCATTAATATCATACATATATATTTTTGTATAAAAAAGTAAAAACGATTGATATACAAATAATTTCAGTTTAGATTTCTAACCAATGTAGAGCAATGATAAGTACCATTATATATATAGGTTTAGAATTTAGAATTTAGTTGCATAATATACTGAATTCGGATTGAGAAAATTGGATATTGAATTTATGTATGCGTAATGCGTACGGAGAAAATATTATAATCGTGATAAAATGAATTGATATATATTTGATACAGTTTACACTTTACACCATGTAACCATGTAGGTTTTAACATTGATATATTTATGCTGCACATACAATTATGAGTCATAAATAATTTACGATTTTATTAACTTGTGCAATTGTGCTGGTATAAAATGATATTTTCATAATATATTCGAAATATTACTATAATATAATATCTAAAAACTCCTACAAAAAAAAAAAAAAAAAAAATAAATAAATAAATTATGTACGAATTGTTATTATTATAGGTATACCGGACTTAAAGTTTTTATTATACGGTTAATAGATTTCTTTTATTTTGTACGATTAATATCAATCTAAAACGGGTGCAGGGATATAGTAGTTCTCTTATTTTAGTTTTGGACGTGTTATTTAGTAATAATCGAGGGGACCCATTATTAATAATATTACACTGCATAGGGGTGTATAGAGGTAAATTGTGGCGGGTAATTTAAAAAAAAATGTAATTGTATTGTACAATGCACAGATATTTACTGTATATGAATTAATTTATGATAATAATAATTGATGGTCAATGACGATCACCAGACGCCATTACGTACCGACGGGCTACGTATTTATTTTTATATAGAATAATACGTCTATTTGTTCTTTTTTTTTATTATTTAAACATTTAGGTATTATCACCGTATTAAATATATAGTGCGTAATATATTATATATTATACCTATAGGTATAAGTGTATAACGCCTTATTTGAACATGATTCATTATGTTTACACAGGTATTTCTATAATTTAAAAACAGGAGACTATAAAAACTATGATCTTTTATTATTAAGTAAACTTAATCTATACCCTTTAGTTTTTACCAAGTTTAACTTATTTTGTTTTTAGTGCTAATACAGTTTAAATGTATAATATATTGTTATGGTGATAAGATATATTTACCTATTATGTATCTCATCTTGGAATTCTATACAATAAGATGCCTGGCAATTTTTAACTCCTACACCATATAATGGTGTTTCCTACACTAGATAATGTTAACTCCTACACTATATAATTAAATATAATAAAAATAAATCTATGATTGTTATAATATAAAAATTCATTTTTACCATACAATAAATGATGTTGTTATACATTCGAATACGAAGTAATCATTCATGTTATAATACATATTTTTTTTTAATGATTAAAGTAAGGAAAAAAATCAGTCATGTTATAAAAATTATTCATATATTATATTACATTTAAATTTTATATTTTATGATGTTTTATATATTTTAAATACATTTTTATTTACACATTTATTTACGTTTATTTTTATAGCACATCTTTTTAATAAATTTATAACTTGAAATTCCTCTTTGATTGTATTTTATTTTTTGTTCATGTATGTACTCATATTTTAAAATTGTTTTTGTTCGCCTAAGACTTGGTGTATCACTGCTTCTAATTTTTACGTATGTTTTGGTCTGTATATCTTGTAAAACTTTTACGAATAAATACGAACATTTTCGATCGATGCCTTTAATTATTATCATTACTACATTTTTATTTTGTTATTATTAAAAAATTATGGTTTTTCAAACGGTACCTCCAAACGTATGACAACGTGTACAATAGCCTACACAAAGTATGTAACAAGTGTGTTATAAGACGCGATAAATTTGGAATAGGTAACCCCAAATTAAAAAAAGGTCCGTGTAGGAGATTACACTGTATGTTTAAATTCAGGTAAAATGGAGTAGGTGTAGGAGTTTACATGCAGCCCATTAACCTGATGATGACTTATAGACGAAACTATTTTTTACTTTTATAAACATTTAGTGAATATTCTAGGTATATTTTCTTTTTATATATTTTTTATAATATAGGTATATTAATTTTGTATTATATGTATAAAATATTGTTATTTTTATAATATATATTTTATTTTAACAATTAGGACCCTTAAACTGCTAACTGCAGTCTTCTAGGAGTATTTTGATCAAACATTTGAACAACGTCGTTTTTTCTTTGCATACATTTCATAATAATTGTTATTAACAAAATTACAACCACAGAATATAATATAACTACAACTATCACTAAATAACTAAAATTAATTTAGCATAAATAGCTTAAAAAAATACGGCCAATGGGGGGAGGCTATAGCCATTTTAGCCCTCTCTCTGACTACGCCCTTGGTATAGGTATATAGAGTAAACTTAATACCTGTGCAGAAACTATATTATTATATAGGTTAAATAATATTAACGTTTTATGATACTAATAATACCTATAATGTATTTTAATTTATTTATTAAACACAACATCCCCTCCAAATTTTAAGTATTTATTTAGGCGTTACCCTAGTGCATTGTTCGTTTATTAAAATTATATATTTTTATAAGCCATGTGGCTATGATAACTATAATGCACTATGCATTTTTATTCAAAGCATCTGTATTGTATATTTTTATTTTTATCGGTGATAAATTTGACATTTTGTTATAGCGATTACATAAACTTTGGTTAAAAATATTTAAAAAAAATCGATACAAAAATATTACATTCAAACTTCAATTCTATTAATTAACGTCCAGATTTTTCCAGTCCAGGATTTTATGCGCCCCCAATCCATTAACAAGTAAAATAAATAGTACCGAATAATATTTATTTAAATCTCAGAGACAATATAATATAAAGTACCTATAAACAAATTTTATTAATATCAATCCCGAAAAATTAATCGAAAAATTAAAAACTACAAAGTTAAAATTATGGTGATTGTATACAAGTAGGTATCTATAATATAATATAGGTATAGATAGAATAAAATAAAATATAAAATTCACATACATCAGTATCTTGAGTTTTTAAGGATTTTTATATACATATATAATATATATAGGAAATTTCAAGTAATTTTGATAATTTTAACATTTTATCAATTTAAATACGTTTTAGAAGTATATTTGAAGTGGTCCTATGTTAGTTCAATTTTAGATTTTATGCTGAGCGAGAGAGCTATAGTGGTTCTTTAATGATGTTATTTATGTGTAGTTGATACTTTGAATTTTAAAAGGTAATTTTTCGACTTTTTTGTTAAACCCCTAAGAAAAATACCGAAAAATTATGCAAAAATGATAAAAACACGATTTTTTTAAAATTTATTATGGTTATTTCTACGACATAATATTACTTTATAGAGTCTCGAAAAAGGGTCGTCATTTGAGGGATTCAGACTATACTTTTGTAGCCTAATTTTTTTGTTATTTACATTGTCAATGGCTCACGTCAAGTATTACATTTGCGCCGATATTGTAAAATGTTGAAAAGATATAATCAGGCCATCGCACTATCTACAATGGGTAACGAGCTAATTGTACTACTTGTTATACCTATGGTCTGATGTAACGAAAATAAGTAGCCTATTCATATACGTGAAGATGACCTTTTTTGCTTATTAAAAAAAATATCATGTTTTTTAGAACGTAATTTTTACATCAAAAATGGCCTAACGGAACAAAAAATTGCCATGCTTCAAATCTTTGCATCCCTTTATAAAAACTAAAATGTTGCCCCTGTCCCGAAATTTAAACCGAATGTATATTTTATTGATATTACACAGTTTTCAAATTTTTTTTCAAGATTTTTAAGTTTTAAAACGGGCATTTTAGGTTTTAAGACCTGAAAACGGTATACAAAGTTAATCGCATATTTATAGTAATTTAGTTTTCCCATAATATTTATTATTTTGGTGTAAAATTTTCTCGTATTTTCGAAAAAAAAAAAGAATTTAAAAACAATACATTTTCACAGAATTGAGAATATATATTATTTTACAATTATATAGGTACCAAATATAAATATATGTTATTATGTAATATAGATATGTATGAATATTATACGATGAGCTGTGTTTAGAATCATTTTATTGAAAAAAAATATTTATCATTACTTTTAAATTCACTATCCAGAATCCTTTCAATAAGCAAAGTGCTTCCGCATATCTTACTGATACGATTTCGTATTATTGCGTTTAAAAATAAATAAAAACTGTCCTTCGGTTTGTTTTTCATGTATAACGTATAAGCGCATGTAATATAATAATTTAAACTTGTTTTAAGGAAAAGCTTATCGACAGAACACAATTAAAGTCATGGTATTTTAAAATTTTTTCGTGTACAAAATTATACACGTGTATACGTCGTTTATTTCCATTTATTTGCTTAACAATAAGTCCAAAAAATATTTACATTTATTATTTATATACAAAGTATAAACGAATGTACCTATAAAATATATATATATATCAGCTAATAACACACTGATAATATTTGATGACATTTGATCATATATAATAAATATATTATGTTTATTTTTTAAATTTCATCATGTATAAGAATGAAGAAACAAATGAACATATTGACATTTTGATTAATATTGTATATGCGTATTAATATAGCTAGGCGTATAACTTATATACGAATAAATCAATTACATATACTATTATATTGTATCGATTTCTTGTTTGGCATTATATGAAATGCCAAGTTTATATACATTATTTACGAAAAAGGAAGTAAACAATGTAAAATAATATATATATATGTATAGGTATTTACTTACGAAGATAACACTATAAACGTACTTCTTGAGGGAAGGTAGCATACACGTTTATTCGCAATGAATTGTTCAAACAGCGAATACATTATAAATACAGTTCGTTACCGCATTTTAAAATGTTCATATAGTGATAATAGAATATGAACTAAGGCAATCAATGCCGTCATGTTATTCAGAATATTAATATAAAAACATAACAATAAACAATACTAATTGATAACGTGTAAAATATATTGAAACAAATGGCAATATGAATCGTATCATAAAGAATTAATTAAATTAAATTAAATTATCCAAATCATCGTCTATACTCCATTGGTATAGATGATACCCAATACTGTATGCCTATTATAAGAATTAAGAAGTATTCCGAATATTTTAAAAATACACTATGGTTGCCGCTTACCCACTCAAATACAAATAATTATTCTAAGTCCTAAGATCTAAATATCAAATTCTTTGTACATTATAGCCATTTAATAATCTATATATAATTATTGGTCTATGTTTGATAATTCGAATACAAAATATCTGAAATCATTTTGGTTTATAACTGTTGCATCGACTTATATTTTAGCTATATATGTGTATGCGTATATTGTTGAAAATCGTGATAAGTATAATTTTTTTTTTAAAATTCATGTTATAAACAATAAAAACAGCTTGAAACATCAAAAATATATTGTTTTTGAGGAATAAAATACTTAAATAATAAGTACCTATTCAAAAAGTAGTTATGTACCTGCATATACTATACCCAAGTCTATCATTCCTATTGTTTTTAATTGTAGAAATAAACAAAAATAAGTAATGAATGTACAAGTAAAGAGAAAAGAAAAAAAAGTTGTGTGTGTGGTATTTATTGACCTAGAGAAGGTGTGTGATAGGGTTTCTAGAAAAATTTTGAAATGATGGATATTAATGAAGAAAAGGTTACTAAAGTTGTACGTGAATATAATTGAGGACATGTATGAGAGGACAAGTACAAGAGTAAGGAATTTGTGTAAAGGAACTGAGGTCAGGGTAGGAATGAGGAGTGAGGAGGATATGGGAGAGTTCAGTGAAAGTTGAGGACTAGGGTGGTTGACTATAAAGTTTATGGCGGAGGAGAAGAAAAAGAAATAGCTGTGACTCGTCAATTTTAGGTTTAAACTAAACATGGCTTATACATAAAAATGATTAAAAATGTAATAATATTGTATCAAAATTAGGGATTCCTACTTTAGAAAAGTTTGTTTTACTACGCATATTATCCTCTATCCAATGAAAAGTCACAGATCAAATTCAATATTTCCATTTAAATTATTTGTGATATCATTTCTTATGTATTCAAAACTATATTTATTTTAATAATTATGTCATTATAAGTGTTTTCATAAGAACTAGTTTACATAAAAAATGTACCTATCAAATGTTGAACAAATTTCGGAGGGGGTCCTTAATTTGTGGTTGTACCTACGTATGATATAAAATGTAGATACCTACCTAATAAAATTGAAAATTATAATGTCTATGCTGCAGTTACTCTATGGCATAGAACATAATATTATGTCTTTAGATATCTATCAATATCATAAACGATCGTTGACAATATATTACGTTGATAATATATAATACAATTTTATATTAGGTACCAATTTTTATTTCTTTCTCTATGACCATATAAATTCACTCTCACACTATTAACAAATGACCTCAGTAGGGAAAAATTTCTTCTTTCATTTGGTATAGATACCTACACTTAAGTAATTTTGAATAAAGTTTTTTAAAAGAAGACTAACTGATGAATTTAAAACAGTTTTCAGAATTGAAATCCTACTTTTTAAAGTCCCACAGTTTTGTCACGCTTTTTGATGGATTTTTCTTTGGTGTTGCGGCTCCTTAAGCTTAATATAATAATTACTGGGAAAACTAAAAATTTTCTATACAGGTACCTAAAACTCTTTTTGTACCCGAAAAAGTGTACGAGTACGTATATATACAGAAAAAATAATATATAATTATTGTGCAAAACATTCCTTGCGATGCACAGAATCGAATATCAATAAAAAAATAATAAACCAAGTTCATTCAAAATGTGATAATATTGTAGAGAATTGTGTTATTTTAAGACTTCTCAGATCTTAATGATTGCATATTGTAGTAGTAAATATTTTCATTGTATATCTTTTTTAATCGACAGTGCATATATAAACGTTTGATTTCTATTTTAAAATAACGATAAATTAAAAACTTATACGAAAAAAATAATAATAGTTATAATTATAGATTATAGTTGTAAATAAACAAGAATGTTATTATTATTATAATATATATATGAATTATAAATATGCATTATATAGTTATTATACTTATTATATGTATTGGTAACATTTAATAATAGATTAAATGTATTATTTATTCATTTAGAAAAATATAATTAAATTAAATTATATTTAATATTTGTTTAATTTATCGTATTTAATGTCGAGAAAAAAAATCTTTTAAACATTAGGAAGTAGAAGCTCTTGTGTTGAACTTAAAAGCAATGATAAACAATTAGTTTCGCTAAAACATTATTATTATCTACTGTCAAAAAATTTTAAACAATGAATTACATATACCTATACATATTATTATGTCAGAGTTGTTAACAGAAAAAAACATTACCTATTATAAAAACATCAGAAATCTAAATCTCTCAAAATCTAAAATGGGATAGAAAAATGCGATAAAAGTATTTATTAATAAATAATAATTATAAATATTATGATATTATAGTATTATAATACTAATTTTATAAGGCAGTGGTGAGACTTGCAATGATGTATGGAACAGAATGTTGGGCAGTAGATAGAAAGATAGAACAGAGAATGAGTGTCGCTGAGATGAGAATGTTAAGGTGGATGAGTGGGGTTACTAGAGAGGATAAAATAAGGAATGAGTATATCAGAGGTATTATAGGGGTAGCTTCAATAGTAGACAAAATGAGAGAGAATAGATTAAGATGGCTCGGGCATGTATTAAGGTGGGATGAGACTGAGGCAGTAAGATTAATAAGGGAAATGCATGTTGTTGGTAAAAGGGGGAGGGGAAAACCGAAAAAGAGATGGGGGGATGTAATGGCGAGTGATATGAGGAAGGTGGGAGTAAGTGAGGAAGATGCGGGAGATAAAATTAAGTGGAAGTGTAGGACCAGGGTGGCCGACCCCAAATAGTTGGGAGAGAAGGCGAAGGAGAAGAAGAAGTTATTGTCGGTGGCACGTGGACTATGATCGATCGTGACGTCACAGCATTGTATACATATATATTGCGACTATATATATATATTCCATGTAAAGTGGAAATCATCTGGTTTCCGTATAATATATTATGTAATCGTAATATTTACGAGTAGTTGTTATAGTAGATACATTTTCATATTATTTTGAATCTTTTATTATCGGAAATTGCCGCTCAACGAAATATCCGTACATGTATACGAATAATAATTATTATCGTATTCGAAATACGGCGGAAAACACCAACACGCAATATTAGGTAGGTAGGTAAAGTGCCGGATCTAGGGGGGAGCGAACCGGGGCATCTGCCCCGGGCGCCATTATGATGGGGCGCAAAAAAAAATATTTAAACTTTTCATTCCGCTTTTGGAAGTGGAGTGCCATTGACCACTTTTAATTTTTAATAGAAATTTTGGAATTTTGGTAGAAATTTGAAATTTACGAATGACCTTTTTTTTTTTTGCTTACATATTCAAATTCTCTAGATCCGACACTGGGTAGGTACATTGTATAATCATCGTGAGTTAATGATTTTGGATTTTGGTACTTAAAGGCGAGAACTTAAACTATAATCGTTTTCTACCATTTTGCGATTAATTAATTCTATCATGTCATAATAAACTGTTAAAAAACATTCAAAAACCTTGTTTTCAACATTTTATATAAACTACAATTTTATATAAAATTAAAAAGACTGGCGTACGATTATATATGAAGTTTTCACCTTTATTTTGTTACCTACGATAAACATACAATATGTATTTTTGGAAGTACAAAAACATGTTTTTTTTTTAGACAAATATCGTGATTTCATAATAAAAATTGTACTGAACCAGAACAATTTATCTAAATTAAGCAAATCATAAAAATTCAAGTATTAACCAGAACGATTTTGTTAACATCACATACAGATATTTCTCCGTAATTTCGAAAATAAACAATCTAAAGTTTTAAAATTTTAAATAAAGACGTATCTGTATACTATTTTGAACAAGGCTGGGCAAGTTAACGATATTTTTAACTCCTTAAGTTAAGTTAATTGAAAATAATATAAGCTAAGTTAAGTTAAAAGTTACTCGTATATTTTTGTTAACTTTTAAAGTTAAAAGTTAACTTTGAAAAAGAAATTAACTTAACTTAGTTAAAAGTTAAAATTTCTTAATTAGGAAAAAAGTCTATACACCTGTATATCATGAAAAGGTAAAAAAGGATAGTTTTTCTTTAAGCTCAAATAAACTATTGGTGACTTCTTCTGCCTGAAAAAGTGTATACATGTAAAAATAAAAATACAACACATCATTTTAAAACCCACACATAAATCAGAAATCAGAAAATAACTTCTGTCAAGATACCTACATTATTGATTGATTCACACTAATGTAGTATAAAATAAGCAGTACTCATAACATCAATATTTTTTCTATACTGAGTAGACATAAATACCAGCCTCAATGTAGTTAAAAAAACTGGGCTCAGCTCAATATGAAAAATTAACTGTAAATAAAGCTATTATTTTTTGTATTACATTTTTAGATAAAAAGGAAACAAATTTCCAACCTTATAAATGTCTTTAAAAGTTATAGATTTTTGTGTAACCTTTAACCCACCTTTCATACAAAAATTAAAAGACTTGTTACTAAAGAAATGTAGGATATAAAAATAACTATAAATTTAGAATGTTTATATTATATTATATGGATATGAGTGTAGGTACTAGTGTAGTCTTTTCAAAACTTGGCATCTATGAAATATTATTTATGCAACTTTGTATGTTTATCAGGTTTACTCCTCCAGTATTGCTAAAAATGATAAATAATAAAGTAGTCACGGCCTAAATTATTGTTGAAAGTTACCATATATTATTGAGGTAACATATAAATGAGATAATCCTGTATCTATGTGACTATATGCGTATATATCTAATATTAATTGAATTACAAAGACAAAATGTAATTGATTTTTTATTGGACATTTTTATTATAATTTAACAACAAAGTCATTTCAAAATTTTTATTAGAAATGGAACCTCTCCATCTGTCAAAATAAATAATTATTCGGTAACAATTTATACTTGGTATATTAACTATTTTTAAAACATTATTATTTAATATCTATTATTTGGAAAACATTTATAATACAAAATTAACAATGGTATACACATAGGTAGGTACATAAATGTATAGCCGCTGTTGGTACCTGTATTTTAGTGTATACTACGTAGAGATATTCATTTATATTAAAGTTATTTTTCATTGTAATTTCGTGAACGGTCAACGTCACGGCGTGTGAGTGAGTGATACATCAATTCTTATTGATTACATACAGGCTATTGTAGGTACCTACTAAAATTGCGTATAGGTACTAAAAATTAAATCCTCATTTAAAAATGTACATTGTTCTTCGGGCAAAATTTAACTTAATTTGGATACTTTTGTATAAAGTTAACTTGAAGTTAACACGTTAAATTTAATATAAAAGTAACTTATTAAGTTAAAAGTTAATCTGAAAAAAAAGTAACGCGTTAAGTAAGTTAACTAAAATTAACTTAACTTTGTAACTTAATTTTATCTTTTAACTCGTTAATGCCCAGCCTTGATTTTGAAAATGTAATACAATATTAGATAATAGTTTATGTTATCTATTTCATAAAAACTGCTTATACCGAGTATACATACTTATACATAAGTCTGAACCCCTTTAAAAGTGAGTGTGTGGCACATTCTTAACATATCACAACTGTAAAAATTTGGTTATTTTATTAAGGATACCTATAGTGGTACAAAAAAATAAATAAAACAAAAACAAAGGATTATAGGTAATAAATATTATATTGTGTCATACATATTTTATAAATGATATCATATAAAAATATTAAAATCACTTATAGATTTTAACAGCAGAAATTTGGGTTGGTACAAAACAGATTGAACAAACTCGTAAATACAATATCAGAAAAGAAGAATGAATCTCATATGAAGAGAAAGAATATATAAAGAAATGTTGTACTAGACATTTTTAAATATGACTTAATATTTTTAGTTTGGCAATTTTAGCTAATTGCGAAGTAATTGAAAAAGTTTAAGTTTTTCTAATTATTTTACAAATCAATAATAGGTTTATAACAGCGTTTCTTAAACTGTGTTCCGTGGAACTCCGGAGTCCCGCGGAGATCACTTCAGGGTTCCGCGAAGCTTAAGTAATTTTTTTCAAAATTTTCAAGAAAATTACTTAAAAATGTCTAACTAAAGATTATTAATGAAAAAATGTTTGTATATTAAATAATAATGTATATGTCATATGGAATAAGTCTATCTCTATACTCTATCTATACTTCTATAATGTATTGTGTCCTTATAGTGCTTATACAGTTATACAGTTTGTATACAGAAATAATATTTGAACGTCGTTGATAAAAATACTAATTGGTTACAACCGCCGATAACAAAAAGCATATGAATAACATAGGTACTAGTAATGTATAGCGATAGCGATAGCGTGAACTTCTGAAAAACAGATAAACGAATAAAATAACGTTTCAACGTTTCAATACAACGCGACAGTCCACCGCGTGTCTTGTGACCTGTGCGTTATATTAGAGTACGTTGTGTTATAATTTTATTTTTTTCCTCAAAGTTGGTTTTGTTATTTTGTTTGCAATATGGAGAGATGGCTTAAAAAAAGAACTCTAAAACGTTCCTCTCAAGAACCTGAATATTTTGCGGTGAACTACGGTAAACAATGGAATCAACATCAGCTGGATCCTTAATTTTGTCAGCCTCTCGCAATATGAGCGAAATATGCGCATGAGGCAGTCCTCTTTTCTGGAATTCCATGACATGTACATCAGCAACAACTATTCCCAGTACATGTTTCTTTAATAAATCATCAAGAAGAAAATGCAGTTTAGCATAAAAAAACTCTGACAACTAAGTCAAAGCGGTTACATGTTTGCTTGTAAGGTTTCATATTTTGTTCAATTTCTTTCCACTTGGGATTGCATGTAAAAGTGATAAATAAGTTGGGCTTTCCAAACCTACCTTTCCCCCCCTTTTCAAATCTCAAAATTAAAAAAATGAGCTTTTCAATATAAAATTCGTAATAATTTTAATAATCACCTGCAATACATCCTTAAATTAGATAGATTCAATACATGATTTAAGGTTCATATTCACCCATAACTTCTCTCCCAATAAACATATCGAGTCTATCTTCTTTCTATCTCTTGAATAATATATTCAAGATATAGATATAGATAATTCTAGAGATAGAAAAGTCTATCTCTTGAATTTCTTGGTTTCATCTCTCGTATTACCCAAGAATGTCATCTATCGTCTTCTTTTATGTCTTTTTATTATTGCCTTGTCCGTTCCATATTATAATATGGTTCAGTTCTTTGGGACCCTCAAACTGTTTACGCTAGTGCAACTATTGAAAGGGTCCAAAGGAAATTCCTTCGCCTTGCTAGTTTCCGCCTTAACATTGCTCACCCTCCACATGATTATTGTCCTATCCTTCAAACTCTTCATCTCTTCAGTCTTGGTAACGCAGACATATTTCTAATCTTTCCTTTCTTTCAAACTTCCTCTCAACAAAATTGATTCCCATGAACTTATTTCTTTTTTAAACTTTAAAATTCCAATTCGTTCTACCCGTTCAATAATTACCTTCCTTATCCCACCTTCTACTTTTCTCTTTCTGGATTCCTCACCTATTTCACACTTTATGCATGCAGTTAATAATGACCCTACTTTCACCATTAAACCATTTTCGCCATTTTTCATAATTTGTAAATAACATGAACTTTGTATATCATCTTTTTCACCAATATTGTTCTTTTTTATTTTTTTCTAATTATCTAAATTTTATTAAATTTCTACGTTTAAAAAAAGTCAATTTGCTCGTTCCTTCAACTATTAGACATTGGATAGGTTAATCAAAATTCTTACCTGGTATCAATAATATATATTTTAGTCATGTCAAAAAAGAGTTTCAGAACAAATCCTATAAAGAAAAAGCGTGTACAGTATTAGTAGTATATACTAGTATATACTATATACTATACTACTATTAGTAGTATATAGTAGTATTTAATTTATGATAGTTGTAGTTTTGTTATATTCTGTGGTTATAATTTTGTTAATAACAATTATTATAAAATGGATGATAAAAGAAAAAAGTATGAATACGATAATTGTAATGTAATAAAAAGAATAGTACAAAGAAGACAACATTGTTCAAATGTTTGATCAAAATCCTCCTAGAAAACTGCAGTTAGTAGTTTAGGGATCCTAACTGTTAAAATAAAATATATATTATAAAAATGAAAATATTTTATATATATATATATATATATATGTTATAAATAACCTACATCATTACTTACCAAGAGGACGCTACACATGCAATTTTTAAGGAGTTCTGTGCACTTGTGTTCTGTGTATTTGCGAGAAAACATTGTTCTTGGACTGAAATTTTAATTAAAAAAACCAAATTTTGACACGGTATTTTAGACAAAATTATCTGTTGTACTTTCGTCTCTTTTTTCGATATAACAAGTATAACTGATATTATGTTATCTGCAAAAATCTCACAAAAAGTTGTTTTTACAAACTTAGTAACTTTTTAAGGTTTTATATTTTTTGTTAAAAAGACGAAAGTAGAACACAGATTATTTTATCAACAATATTGTGTTAAAATTTAGTTTTTAATTCAAACTATAGCCCAAGAATAATTTTCTCTTGCAATACGTTTTTTACGTTCAAATAATGCATGTGCGTCCTCGTAATAGTATCAGATTGTAATATGTTAACTTATAATAGAAACACTAGTTGTTACCTTTATAAACAATTTACAAATACTCTAGGCATATTTTATTTTTGTATATTTTTTAAAATATATATTAATTTTGTATTATATAATATATAAAATATTGTTATTTTTATACAATATATATATATATATTAATTTATTTCTAATTGTTATTACACTTTATGTTGTATTAAAACCTAACATTAAACCAATATACTTTTATATACACAGTTAAGTAGACACTTTTAAGTAATTTTTTTATTATCTACATAGGTAGTATGAGATCTGAGATCTTAGCCTATCCCCCTCCTCATACGAAATTCCTGGCTACACCACTGTTTTAAAGTGCAGTAAATGGCGAAAATTAGATCACAAGCTAGTTATTTTCTAGTTCATGAATTGTAAAATTGATATATATCTTTAAAGCCCCAACAAATGACAGGCGTACGTCCACCGTCGAGCACCGTTCTGTTAAATTTTCTTTAGCTAGAATTAAATACGAGTAAACAGGCCATGCCGGTCTAGTTCTCATTTTACGACTACGATACTGTGTATTTTTGTCGTGTATACTACGGATGTCCCGATGGAATTCAAATGTTTCCTGAGATTTTTCGTTCCTTTATTGCATTATTTAAAATAGGAATAACATCCATGAAACTGAACAAAATGTTCTCGTTGGGATAAAAAAGTCCACGATGGGATCAAAATGTCCCCAAAGATTTTTGTTTCGTTTTGAGATGTATTGTTTCTTTATTGGTATTTATTTAAAATGGAACAAAAATTCCTCAAAACTGAACAAAATATCTTGTTCTACTTATTCACGAGTCCTAATTTCCAAACAAAAACTACCCATTTTCTAATTCCCGCCCCCCTATATGTATGTATTAGGAACGTTATATTTTGTTCTGTTTCGAGAATATTTTGATTATTATTTTTCGATTTATAACGATTTCCATTCATTTTGGTAAAAAAATACTGAGAAAATCAAAAAATGGATTTTTTAAGAAGATGTAATATCTAGATATTTCGAATACTACAACGGTCTACGTTTTTCTATAAATTAACGGTGTTCAACTAATTCGATTTTAATTTCAATAACAGTTCTTAGTTTCTGATCATGTCTTCTGTGTTTTTCCAAGATGATTTTTTTTTTTAAATAAATAATAGTTAATTGTATAAAAATTTTTTTTATTAATTTAAGTCTTCACAAAAAGCAGTATATTAATTTATTTTTTATTCTAATTGGGAAAACATAGTTTATTTTCTTATTCCTAATTTTGTTCAGATATATTTAATTAATATTGTTTAAACTTATTCAAAAAGCAATAATTAAGGAAATTCACGATATGTTTGTTACAAAATATAATGAATTATTTTATGGGTCTTGGTATTTCGATCTTGGTCTTGGAAAAACGCAAGACTAAGACTGTACTAGAACTAACAAGACAAAGAACAAGATTTTATCATAATGAAGCAAGATTAAAATAAAAATATTATGCAAGACCAAGACCAAGACCAAGATTTAACTGCAACTCTTTCAAGTCTTGCTTTTAAAAAATAAAAATTAATGAATTAAATATATTATTTATTATATTTGTTTTCTCGGTATATGTACACTATTTACAATTCGATACCAAATCTCCAAATTTCTCGTTCAATCATCAATATTCTATTGTAATAGATTATGGCCTATGTATTATATGGGACATAGGTAAATAAATTTCCTACTATTTCCTAAAAAGAAACAAAGTATCTCGAATAGAACAAAATATCTCCTCGGTACAAAAAGTCCCCTAAATAAAATATCACCGTATCCTAAGTATTGAAGTCTTTTACAGAGGCCTTGTGTATTTTATAGGGATCCTTAATAAAATATTAATATAAAATATAAATGGGAATAAGATATTTTGTTCCGTTTTGGGGATTTTTCATTAAATTTAAAAAAAATACTAATAAAGAAACTAAAAATTTCTAAAATAAACAAAGAATCCCCGGAGATATTTAAATCTCCATCAGGGACATTTTGATCTTATCGGGGAAATTTTGTCCCGTTTTGTTCCTTTATTAATTTTTGTTATTATTTTCTAATTTATAACAATTTCCATTCATTTTGATATAAATCTACTGAGAAATCAAAACTAGCTTCTTTAAGAAGGTACAATACCTAGATTTTTCGAACGGTCTACATTTTCCATAAATTAATGGCGTTAAACTAGATCGATTTTAATTTTTAAATCATTTCTGAGTTCATTATCATGTCTTCTGCGTTTTACTAGAAATGTTATTTATTTTAAATATTCATAAAAAACAGTGTATTAGTTTATTTTTAATTCTATTTGATAAATATGCAAATCTTCTTGTCTTTAATTTTCCTTAGTTATGTTATTTGTTTCAACTCATTCAGAAAGCCACAATTATGGAAATTCATCATCATATTTATTACAAAATATAACAAATTATTTGATTGGCTTGTAATTACATAATAATAAAATATAGTGCAAAAAATTACAATTTTTAAATTACTTTTAAAATATGTTTATATATTTTTCAATTGTAAATTTTTATAAAAAAAATTGCTCATACAGAATATCTTACAAAGTAGGTGTGTCTCGTCCTCTCAATAAACTAGGTAACTAAAAAAAATTCTGAATTTGTATCAAAAATATATTAAATAATACCTATACACATTGCCTATTTTTTTTATTTTGAACTTTTAGACTAGGTAGGTATTTTAAATTACATTAATAATTAGTTATTATGTTTTTTAACAATGAGAACCACAGGCCACAGTAACACTATAGTTTTTGACTTCTTGACTCGTTTTACAATTTTTTGTTAATTCTGAGCATACTGACTGTCAGCTCCAATAGGGGCTGTAGATAATTCCATATTAAGAAGTACTATATAAGCAATTGCATAGTATTTGCCCCATACGGATGCAGAACTATATGGTTAAACCTTCTAAATTAGGTTAAATATAATTTTTCATATATATAATATAAGTGTATAATGTATATTTTAATAAAATATGTAGATTTAAAAAATATGTCAGTTTCAATAATATTGTTCGTTTTTATATTATTAATTACTAGTTATATTCATTACATTGTCTTCAGAAGGAATATAATGTTTTTTCACCGATTTTTTTTACCACCAAACACTGTATGGACTGCAAACCTAATTAAAAAATAATTTAATACAAAATTTAATTAGAAATGCCAAAAAATATTGGTGAAAGTTAATGAAAATATTAAAAATCGCATGGATAGAAAAAACTCGTATTCTATGGATGGACATAAACTGCAACGATTTAACATTTCTTTTTCTGACCATTTTTCTTCGTTCATGGAGTAAAAAAATTATTCCATGAGATGATACACCAGAGAAGCGACTGGTTTGAGTCAGAACCACGGTCTTAGATCTTCTAAAACCGTGGTCAAAACTAATACCAGTAATTTCGAATTTACAGGTTTTACAGAGTTAACATGGTTTGGTCCTATCGACTAAAGACTAAACGTGTCGATCATAGAAAAGTAAATTGTCAATCAAAATTATTCTGTTTATTTACATCATCTACGTAAAAATCTTGGGTCTCCAACAATGTCTACGGTTACAAGGTAAACATAGGTACAGAATTTTTCTAAAAAAAAATTGTTTGTTTTTATCCGGCACCCTTTGATCACGTATATTCTGATAAGGTAATACAATTAGTAGGTATATTATGCTTGCCCATCACATTTATTTCTATGTATTCTTAAGTGGTACAAATAAAGAAACTGTCCTGTACATTACTTCTTTCTGAAATACGTACTATAAATTTATAGTACATATTATATCATATATATATGATAATTTTATAAATAAAATAGTAATACTTGTAATTAAATATAAACAAGATATCAATTATAATGAAAGTCAGAACTCAAATTATTAAAAACGTATTCAATTGCATCTTCTCTATTAGATTGTGATTTCTATATCTTCACATGAATTCCGTACGAGGAAGAATCCAGATCATTTTGTTAGTGCCACAATTTTATCTTCATTTATCTGAACCCCACAATCTCCCGATGTTCTCAGAGTTTTGTTTATGCCTCCAACGGACATCTAAAAGTTTCAAAGCGGGGCGATATTGAAGTATCAAACCAATTCCACCAATTTAATGTTTGACAATTCAGGTTTTCATAATTTAAGGTGAATAGAATCTTGTTTAAATATTATTTGTTTGGTGTTTTTAGTAAATTCTCCTTATATATTTATTTTGTTAACATTTGTCAAAAATTATATGAAAATTACATAAGTATTAAATTATTTATATTACCTACCTATAAAATATATTTTTATTAATATTTAATTAATTTATATATTGACGTTTTAAGGATTACAAACTATTTTTTTATTATTATTGTTATTTCAGTAGTGAAAATTCAGAAATGATAATTAGGCCAATTCAGAATATATTTTATAAAAATGAAGAAAGTGGATCAGACGATACAGTAGATACGGCTATGTCTACAGTCAATAAACAAATAATAGATATCCCATATGAAAAGAAACAAATTTCTGAAATGTATGCGTCATTGTCGAATATTTCTCCAGATTCGAGTAGTTCAAACTCCAACACGGATAATAGTTCTGGTAATTATAATTGAGAATATTATATTTTTTTAATTTTTATTGTAATTAAGTTTTTTTTTACTACCTACCTAATTTAGATTTAGATGAGGATGAGAACAAAAGAGATAAGGCGAAGTATGAAAAAAGACTACAAGAAATTGAAAATGAATTTGATATCTTCAAAGAAATGTTAGTAATATATTTATGTACAATATTATATGATTCATTATTAATTTATTTTTAATAATTTTATTTTATTATATTTAACTGATGAATTGTGTAACTTTTTATTGTATAGGTTGTATAAAGAAAAGATAGATCAAGTTGAAAACGAGATAAAAGAAATTGGTTTGAGTTCAGCTGAAGACAAAGCTTTACAAAAACTAGAGGATCAAATGAAATTTCAACTCAATGTAGTTTGTGAATTGAGACAACTCAAAATAGTGGCATTAAAACATAAACATGACGGAGAAGAACAAGCAATAAAACAAAATTTTCAGGTATTAACTATCCAATAATGTAATTTTTTTAGGTAATAAGGTCAAATTTTTTAATCTTAGTTTTAAGTACTGAATCGCTTTATAACCATTATAATAATGTTAAAAGTGATCATTTAAAACTTAAAGTTTTAATCTAATAATTTTATCAATTTAAATTATTTTAACTGACTATTAAAGCAAAATGTATATAAATACTTCTGAAAATGCTTAAAAAAATGTTACTTTTATGTTATGAATAAATAGTTATTATCTGTGATTATGGACACTAATCATAGGTAGAACATTGATCATTACTGTGATAACAAATTAGTAATTTTAATAAGTACTACCATATAACTATATAACAGAGAAATAATACTACTAACTACTTAATTACAAAAGAGTTCATTTTTTAACTGTGTCAAATCTGATACTACACTAAATGTTTTGTGATATTATAATGTGTTTTATAAAATTATAATGAGGGTTCTGAAAATATGAACAAGATTGAGCAAGATACTAAAAAAAGTATCTAAATACAAGATACATTACTTATTTGAAAAAATATTCATGATACATGGATGATATGTTAGGTGCATAAAATATACAAGATATTTAAAATTATTTAACATTTCTTATCTTGAATTTGCTTTGAAATTTGTATTTTATAGTAATATTAATTACTATAAAAGGGCCAACTAATGATAGTTTTATAAATTATAATATTATAGTTTTATATATTATAACACAATACATAACAATATTTATAATAATCATCTTCTTCTCCTTCGCCTTCTCTCCCAACTATTTGAGGTCGGCCACCCTGGTCCTACACTTCCACTTAACTCTATCTCCCGCATCTTCTTCACTTACTCCCACCTTCCTCATATCACTTGCCATTACATCCCCCATCTCTTTTTCGGTCTTCCCCTCCCCCTTTTACCAACAACATGCATTTCCCTTACTAATCTTACTGCCTCAGTCTCTTCCCTCCTTAATACATGCCCGAGCCATCTTAATCT